>JAABKJ010013809.1:0-10233 GCA_011634705.1 Andricus grossulariae
TTGAAGAATTCAAGTAATTCAATGAATTGAAGTCATTTGATTACCTTGAAGAATGAAAGTAATTCCAGTAAATCGAAGAATTCAAGTTATTCGAAGAATTCCACGAAGTCGAAGAATTCAACTAATTTGAGTAAATCGATGATTTAGAGTAATTCGCAGAATTCGAATAAATCGAAAAATTTAAGTAAATCCAGTAAATCGAAGAATTCTAGTAATTCAAATAATTCAAGTAATTCAATGAATTGAAGTCATTCGATTACCTTGAAGAATTGAAGTAATTCCAGTATATCGATGAATTCAAGTAATTCAAAGAATTTGAGAAATTAGAGTAACTCGAAGTATTTAAGTAATTCGAGTAATTTAAAGGATTTAAGTAATTACCTGAATTCAAACAATTCGAAGAATTCAAATAATTCGAAGAGTTGGAATCATTCCCTGAATTCAAGAAAGGCTAAGAATTCAAGGAAGTCTCTGAATTCGAGGAATTCTCTGAATTGAAGGAATTCTCTGAATTGAAGGAATTCTCTGAATTGAAGGAATTCTCTTATTTCAAGGAATTCTCTAAATTGAAGGAATTCTCTTGGTTAAAGGAATTCTCTGAATTCAAGGAATTCTCTGAATTCAAGGAATTCTCTGAATTCAAGGAATTCTCTGAATTAAAGCAATTCTCTGAAGTGAAGCAATTCTCTGAATTGAAGGAATTCTCTGAATTCAATGAATTCTCCAAATTCAAAAAATTTTCTAAATTCAAGGAATTCTCTAAATTTCAGTATTTTAAAGAGCTCAAGTAATTCGAGTAAATCGTGGGATTCAAGTAATACATGTCAATCGAACAATTCAAGTTATTCGAGTAAATTGAACAATTTAATTTATTCGAGTAAATTGAATATTTCAAGTAATTCGAGGAATTAGAGTAATTTCCAGAATTCAAGTTATTCGAAGAATTCAAATAATTGAAGAAAATCAATCAATACAAAGAATTGGAGGATTTTAGATAAGACTAGGATTTTATAGAATTTCGTGTGTGGTTGCAAATATTGAAAATTCTATTAAAAATGTTAAAGAAGAAGATGTACAATTTAATATTCGTGTAACATTTACTCAAACAGTTTCGAATCATTACAATTTTGAAAGATTCTAAGGGGTTTTATAAGCTTTCCTAAGCATTTCCGTGATTTCGAGGAATTTTAAAAGTTCCTACGGTATTTTAATTAATTTTTCAGGATTCATATACAATATTTTTTTAAATTATGCGTAATTGAACAATTTCGGTACAATTTCATTAGTTTGAATAACGTAACCTAAATTGAATGAATATTTATTTTTGGGCAGTATAGAAACAGAACTGGTTTCAAAGATTTGAAGAGATTTTTAAATATTTTTTTCGATACATTTGAAATTCGCCCTAAATTCTTATTAATTATCCTAAATTCTTTCAAATTCTTTTGAATCCTTCTAAATGCACTCAAGTTGACTCAATTCAATGGAATTTTCAAAAGGTTTTTTTCAATTCATCTTGAAGTATTTTAAACTCACCTTAAATTCTTAGACATTTTAGAAAATTCTTTTAGGTTTACGTACATATTCTAAAATATCGAAACAATTATGTTTAAAAAAATGTAAATTACAATTTGGAGTGAAAAATTGAATAACATTTTTTTTTTAATCTATTGAGCCCCTTATTTTAAATTTTTTGTTTTCGAGTTTTATTAAAAAGGTCTATAAATTATACGCTAAACTTCAAACCGACAAAGGCCTGGATTATTTCATTTCTTATCAGTTGTGTTCTTCTTGTAAGTTTGTAAATAAAGAGGCTCCTCTGTTTTTTGATAATGAGAGCCGCCACTTTTCTCACTCTCATGGTGACTACAGCAGTTTTTATTTACTGTGCTGGTGACCAGCATATACGATATAATTTAATAATTGAAGTAAAATTATGATGTGCACGTTCTCCTTTCCTGATTTTTGCTTCCTGAAATTAAAGTCATAAACAATTTAGAAATCCACAATGACAAACTTTCTAATCGTGAGTGTTTGAAACAAAATTTGCAACGATTTAATCTGATTTTTACAAGTAAAATATGATGGAATATCGATTGCTGGAATTATTCTCTGAAAAAGGAAAAATCATTTTTAGTTTCCTGTCAAAAAAAAAATAATTTTCGACGTAAGAGTTAAGTTTCCAAACAAAAAATTTGAAAGTTTGAGAAAACTATGGTACCGGAAAAGATTAATCTTCAACAAGAAAGGTAATTTTAAATTAAGAAATATTGATTTGAACCCAATATGCTAAATATATACTTATAAAAGAAAAACTTTTAACCAAAAATGGAATACTCGAATCTTCAGCAAAATCTTCAACAGGTCTTTGAATTTACAAGTAAAACAAATTCCATCCACGTAATTGAATATTCAAATAAAAATATGAATTTTAATAAGAAAATATGAGCTTTCAACAAAAATGTTAATTTACAACTACATGTTTAAATTTTCCACTGCAATGATGATTGCGACCTAAGAATAATTTTTATTTGTAATAAAAATCAGTTTAATTCATCCAAAAAAAGACTGGTTGAATCTTCAATCAAATCAGATTGATTTTCAATAAAAAAGTTAAATTTTCTACTAAGAGGATTAATTTTCTATCAAATGAGTTTACAAATTTTTAAAAAAGACATAAATTTTCAAATTAATATTTGACTTTTTAACTAGAAAAGATTAATCTTTAATGAAAAATATTAATTTTCAAGCAAAAATGAAAAGTTACATCTTCAGTTACAAAAATCTATTCGAAACGAGAAAAAAAATTAATAATTACAAAAAGACAAAAATTAAATTTATAACAAAAGGGATACATTCTCAACCGAAGTGATGAATCTTTTACAAAAAAGTGGATTTTCAGCAACATATTTAACCAAAAATATCAGTTTACTACATAAGGACGAATTTTCAACCAAATATATTAATTTTTTTATTTCAGTTGAAAATTCTCAATTACCATATGGCTTGTTATAGTTTTCAAAATTCAATATTTTCAATTTTTGTTGCAAGATTGAAACTTGTGAAAGATAGTTTGTAACCTCATAGTCCCGGCTCGAATCGAACAAAAGAATTGAACATTCAACAAAATAGTTTAATTTTTAACCAAAAGATGAGCTTTCAACAAAGAGGTGAATCTTAAACATGCAAAATGTTAACAAAGTATTTCAACTTTCAAATAAGGCGATTAATTATTAACATAAAAACATAAATTTTCAACAAAAAAGTGATTTTTAAATCCAAAAAGTTCAATGTTTAGGAAAAATTGTTACCATTAAACCGGGAAAAATTTTTTAATTAAGAAAGGTGAATTTTCAACCACATAGTTAAGCTTTCATTTGAAAAAAATACGAATTAAAAAAAAACGTTGGGTCCTCGACCACGAAAATAAATTTTCAACAAAATACTTTAATTTTACACTACAGAGTCGACTTTTCAACATATAATGCATCAATTTTCAACAAAAAATGGAATAATTTCATTTTTAAATATAAAAATTCTATTTCCAACAAAATGATCAATTTTCTGACTAAGGAGGTGAATTTCGAAATAAGTTAATTGTTAAAAAATAAATTCAACTTTCAACAAAGTCATTAAATTTTCAACCAAATAGATTGGGGAAAATTCCCTACAATTTAGAAAATTAGATAATACCTACAATTTTTGGGAAATTTTCCGAAACTTATGGTAATTCATAACAAACTTTGGGAATATTCCTTACAATTAGGGGAATCGAATGGTCCCTGCTGAATGCACGGAATCGTTCCAAATTTTTGTTTTATTTTCCACGTAGATTAGGTAAATTTTCTAAAAACTCTTGAAGTATTACCGTATGATCCGGAAGATAGTTTGCTCTAAAATATTTGATAAACTAGCACAATATATTGAATAATTTTACACATTTTTTGGAAACCGGATTCATTAATGTTATAGTCATCTCAAAGATTTCTTTCCGTCGATTTCATAGAAGATTAGAGAAAATTGTAGATTTTACAACAGTTCGCCATAGAAAGCTTCAAATTTTTATAAATTTCTTTCGAGTTTTAATCATTAATTAATAATTTAATGATTTTGTATGAGAAATAAAATTTTTCTAAAAATAATAATCAAAATCTACAAAAAAGTTTTTGATTTTTTTTATCTTGCCGCTCTGAGCTGGTAGTTCATGAGAACTCCGCCCGGGCGCGACGCGCCAACTCTCTCGCAACACTTTTATTAAATTTAATGAAGCTTTCAAGTTCTAATCCGTGATTTTGGATCCAGCATCTTGAATTTTCAATTTGTAACACCATCTTTAAAATCAGCGAGCTGGAAAACCCCTATAGACACAATTTTACAAAAATTACATATATTGTTGAAGTTAGCGTTCGCCATTTTGGACTCGCCATGTTGAACTTATATCTATTAATATCATATTTGAACTCAGTGTTCCGTAATTCCGCTATGGATACTATTTCATAAAAATTCAATACAAATTTCAAGTTGGAATCTGCCATTTTGGATCCGCTATTTTAAATTTTGAAATTTTAACATCATATTTGAAATCAGGGACCCCGAAAACCCCAAAACTGTAAATTTTATACAAATTTAACTAATCTTCGTTTTTGCACCAGGTTCCCAATGCTTCTGACCACTTTGTTTTGGTGCCTTCCACCTGCCCTGAGGCCAGTCCGTTTCACCTTGGATAACAAATTCTGGACCCGTGAACCATCTGATGGAGGAATTAATGTCCAGATGCTCTGTGTCTAGCGTCGCTTCACCAGCCACGTTGTCCTTGGTAGAGATCCATCTCCATTCATCCCTTCGACTAGTGTCGAGAATCTCTGCAACCCTGTTGGCTTCAAAGACACTTGAAAACCTTCTAATCACTGAATGAATCCAATTCATTACTCTTTTAGAGTCAGTCCGCAAAACTCTCTTGCTTATACGGAGGCTGTGTTCAGTGGTAACCACTGACGCTAATCAGGTACCTGGTCCACTTTATCCGTAATTAGAAGTGAATAAGCACACGTGTACTTCCAAAAGAAACATTTATATTTTCGCATGTCGTATTCTAACCAATCATCTCAGCAGCTGTTTATTTCGGAAAAAATATTTGAATCTTATATCACATTCTCTCACGTCGCCTTGGTCGACAAATAGAATTGGCTACGAGATAAGGGAATATATACATTTCCGATCGGCGAGTTCTCGATAATTTTTCGGCATGAGCCTTCAAGTATCATGTATCCCAAAGTGTTGATGGTGAGCGAATATAACCTACTCCCATAGTTCTATGGAATTGTAACGAAACCAAAACAGCTCCGTAGACAACGACATGATACTTAAGGACCCCATGTATCGGAGGGGATATAGTCTTGCTCGAACCTCTGACTACAGCACGTTACTCTGTTTAATTTTTCACAGAACAAACTAATTTGTTCTAAATCCTTTCTTTACTCTCTACTTCAAATTATCTCGAAATCACTTACATCAAATTAGTTTTCGGTGTACGGCACCTACGCAAAGGTGCAAGAAGAGCCCGCACAGATTCAAGCGCCTTCTCTTAAGACACTTCTGCAGGCGTGCCATATTTTCAGTATCATGAAAACCACATAACTGAGTTGTGTTTTTGTATGACTGGTAAAATAATGGCCATTCTGCTATTTCACCACTGAAATTTGGCAAATACTTATTTATGGCTTGTCGAGCCATCAATTTCTCCAGCCGCATAGCACACCGTTCCTTTGGCAGCGGCTTCTGAGGTCCAGATGAGTGTCCAATTTTATTGCAGATCCTTTTCTGTTTTCCGCTGACCTCCCTTACTGGGTCAGGTATCCCCCATGCTTGTACCTTTGAATTCAGTGACTGTACGCAATTGGGAGAGGCTGTTGTGTCACTGATCTCATCTTCCTCTTCCTCTTAAAGTTCCGCTTATCGTAGTTTAGCTTGCCAGAAAGCATTTACTTCTTCCTTTCAAGCCGCCTGAGGTCCGCCTCTTCTTCTAGGCGGTTCAATTCCTGGGCTTGTTGGAGTTCTAGTTCTAAGCGCCTTCATGCGATTGACCTTTCGCTTGAGCGACTTGATTTTCCTGATCACGATCGTCGCGAGCTTTCGCTGTACGTTCCACTTCCAACCGACTTCGGGGGGTGTCGTGATAGTTCGGTATTTTCTTCGCCGTGATGTACTGCTATTTTACCCTGTTGGGCAATACCGTGTACGTTAGAGCGTACATCGGTTTTCCTGCCTGGTCTCTTCAACTTTGACATCCCGCCTTTCTTCTCTGACACCGGATTCCCTTCGAATTCCGCTAATTTCGTACATTCCTTGAATTTCGCCAATTCTTTAAATTCTGTAAATTACCTAAATTCCGTAAAGTTCTTCGATTCTGGGAATTCCTTGAATTCCGTGAATCCCTTAAATTAAATGGTTCTTTCAGATGACCAAAATTAGAGTAGTCGTTTCAGAGTTTAAATGATCACTCCAAGAGAGGTTTCTTTCAACAGGCAGGTATCGAATTGGTTTTGTATTCTCTTAAATTTCGAGGACCCGACATAATTTGTGTGAATAGGAAAATTAATATTCAGAAACATATTCAAAAGAGCTTACAATGTCAAATTAGGAATTAGTCCGCGTAACAATTGGAAATCCCATGATAATAACGGATACACCTGGAAATTTCGGAAAGAAATGAAACTAATCTTCATAAATGAGCACAAATCTTTAGAAGCATACAAACAACTAGGGATGTAGTTCTAAAAATTAAAAATCGAGGACCAAAAGCCTATGGATCAAATTCAGCGCAAACGAATCGAGGCTCTTATTTACGTATTTGCTTATTCAGTCGACATAACTATTCTCTGTTTGAATCATTAACTAAGAAAGATACGTTTACATTTTCTAGCGAATATTAAAATTTTGTTTCTTCCTTTTGTCCTTTTGTTCAGTAGAAAAATTTAATTTTCTCATTAAAAAAAAACGAATTTTGAACAAATTGTTTAATTTTCAACCAAAAATATGAATTACCAAAGATAAGTCTGACTGTTTGTAGATTAATAATAAATTACGATTTCTATCTGTCAACACGCTTATGACGTCTTTTGTCTTGGGATTTGGTTTCTGACATTTAAGGCCTAAGTACTTACGTCATTAGTTAGTTTGTTTAATCCATATTGTAAATAATCGCTGCGAGTGAAACTTTCCATTCTTTAATAAATAGGAAAATTGTCAAACCATATTATACTTTTTTACTATTATAAGCAACTTCCAAATAAAAATCAATGTAAGGAAAATATTCTCCCTTATGAATAAATTTGAAATATTTATGCACCCCACCCATGAGGTAGAGTTTTTGGTGCATTTTTTCATTGTCGTCTCCTCTGTAGGCCTAATCATGTACCTAATCTTCAATTAAATCCTCTTCTTGATGAATGATGTTTTTTTTTGGTAAAACATTAATATTTTTGGTTGAAAATTCATCATTTTTGGTTATGAATGCAACTCCTTGTTTCAAAAATGTTACCATTTCTTTATTATTGAGAGTTCAACTTACTTTGTTGAAAAATCATATTTTTCGTAGAAAATTTGATCACTTGATTGAAAATGATCTTTTTTCTTTAAAATTCGTTTTTTTTTTAATTAAACCATTTAGTTGAAAATTAAAAGATTTTTGAAAATATGTAACCATTTGGTTGAAAATTCTTTTTCTTCAGTTAAAAAATAATTCTTTAATCTGAAAATTTAGCTATTCAAATTTTGGTAGCAAAATCATTTATAAGTTGAAAATTCATCCATTTGGTATTTCGTTGCCAATTTATCCTTTATAAGTTGAAAATTCATCTATATGGTAGACAATTAATGTATTTTGTTCAACATTTTTTTTATGTACAAAATCAATCGTGTTTTTGAAAATTATATGTTTGATTCAGGAATCTTCCCTTTTTAAAATTGTCTTCTTTTTCGGTTAAATTCAATACGTAATTTTTTTTTCGTAAATTAGTTTTCAAACTTAAATTCTTAAACTTTTCTTTTCGGGTTCCCGTCACGGTTCCTAAAAAGCCTTCAGAGCCATCTGTATACCAATCGAGACCCCCTGTTATAAGTAATTCTCTCTTTCTCCCTCCATCATGAGATTCTTAGCTTTTAGGGAACATGACCTTCAAGGGTTTCATAAAGGATAATTTCCTCAATGTTACATCAGTTTGCATAGCGAGGACATCATCCTCGCATAGCATACGCTTACTGATATCATGGAGATCTTTCACCTTAATATCACTAAGGTTCTCCGCTACTAGGAGTTTATAGACTTCCTCTGCTGCAATCTTTCTTACGAAAAGGTGCAACGACAGGATGTTCAGAATGATCTCAGGAGCTGCTGTTACTGTAGTTTTCATAGCACCAGTGATGGCTAATTAGAAGACACTTTGAGAGCTTTCCAGTTCTTGCATAGTACCGATTAATTCAGTCCTTGGCAAGCAGATCGTTTATGCATATGCTATTATGGGTCTCATTATCATACTGTATAACTAGTCAGTAATCCTGGATTTTAAGCCATAGGTTTTTCCTATTGCGCATCTATAGGTCATCTTAACTTTTTCTGCCATTGCGTCAACATGGAGCTTCCAGGTTAATGTAGGGTCAAATACTACTCCTAAGTACGTCGCTGATTCTGAAAACTCTACTTCCCTACCGAAGAACTTAAGATTTTCCAGGTAAGGAAGCATCCTTTTTCTGGCAAAATGCATGATCTCCGTCTTATCCGGGTTAACGGACAAACAGTGTTCCTTGCGCTATTGGTCTACAATGAACGACAGGCCATCTACATAGCCTCAAATGTAAAAACCCGATTTGTTCAAAACATGAATCAAGTCATCAATGACAAGCGCCCACTGCGTGGATGAAAGAACTCCTCCATGTGGGCATTCCCTTGAAACTTTGACCTTCACTACATTACCATGTAGCAAAGTTTGTACTGTTTTGCTCAACAACATGAAGCGCAACCACCTGTTTACCGTGTAACCAGCTCCGAGCCTTTCAGCAGAACCGTATGTAGATTCAATTCGGTTGTTCATAAATTCCCCTCTTATCCCTAAAAACGCTGCATTTGCTTCTTCACATTTCCGAAATTTATTCTGTGGAAAGGTTTTTCCGTCAGTATTTTCTCTTTCAAGTAAAGTTGTAATAATTTTTCTAATGTTTTTAGCATGAAAGTGCCCAAGCTGATGTTTGAAATGGAGATTACCCTAGCGTCCATCGGCTGTATTTTTTCAGTCGTTCCTGTTGGAATTTTATAGGCCATTGTATTTTTATTCACAGGTGTTGCTTCATCCACAACTTTTGAACAATGTCCACGCCAACAATCCAGCAGTAATATACTATTTTTTCCAACATTAGGGAAAAATACTTCTTCCAACCATGTCTTGAAATAAAATAACAGTTAAGGCGAAATAGATGTGGAATAATTATAAGTATAACTGTATACCTGAGCTTTATGATAATTTTGCACTATAGTAACCTGATTTCATTTTACCAGATTTTGATGCCATGACATACACATTATTTGGAAGGAATAAATTTTGTTTAACAATCGGCCCAAACTCATCTTTATTCCCCTTTGAAACTATAAACAGAGGATCTAGAAGTTTTCCTTCAGAATTAATAGTAGGGGCTATCGTGTAACTGTCTGTTATAACTGCGTCTCATTGAACTACAATTTCAACTGTCTTACTTCCGCCTTCTGTCAATGTACGTCCTGAATGAATTTTAATCTGAAATCCACCTTGATCGGCATTATATGTATTTTCAGGTCCAATTTTTATATTATGCGATTTTACGTCAGTCACAAACTTTTCTGAATCTTTATTCACAGATTACTTATGTTCTATAGTTTTTCGTTATGAATTTCCTAATTTTTCTGTTCACGATTCCATGAGATTCTTTAAATTTATAAAACCAGGTGTCTGAGGCTTTAAACCGAACACAATCGAAGTTCAAGTTTCTTTTGCCTTCTAATGCCCATTTTCGTATATCCATATCTGGAACACTGAAACCCTAATCAGTAGCAGTCCTGAGGTTTGCCAGCACAAATTCGGAAATTTGCCCTAATTTTTCTTTATATTTTCCATCTTCATTAAGTCGATTCGCCCACCGCTTTAATTGTGTCACGGATTTCACTAATCTAAATTTTTTGTAACAGTCTCAAGACTGTGACCCCCC
>JAABKJ010013810.1:0-10232 GCA_011634705.1 Andricus grossulariae
ATATAACCGAATATTCAAAGGGCGTAACTTTAAGCCCCGTGCGGGACCTTTTCCGGTGGTCCGATCGAGCTCACCGATGTGCCAAAATTTATGTTTTGGGACGTAGCACCGTATGAGAATGGTACATATCAACATTTCACACTTTCAGGAATTTTGGACCTCTCTAGTGGGACACCCAGATTGTATGTGTTTTAGATACTCTGCGTGTGCATGACACCTGTCGCTGGGAACTTCTTGACATAAAATGCGGTCACAGTACACTAAAGTGGAAATGACACCGTGTTGGCATGCGAAAAAGAAACCTTATGTACCTGAATTAAGCCCTGATTATCTGAGAGAAGAAAAAGTTTGCTCCTTCGACAGGGACTGTTTTTATACATACACGTGAAAATTTCCGTTCATTTTCTTGTCGGGTAGCTGTTGGTGGAATTTTTCAACTTCTGCTTTCTTCACTTCGCCTTTCAGAAGTGAAGCATCTAAATGGAGTAATGCACTTTCCTCACTTCTGATATTAAAATTCAGGCCAAGGGTCTCAGCCGCCTGCTCCGCGGCTTTGTAAATGAACGCTCCTTTGCCAATCATCTCGTAATTCTTGACCATTTTTCGTAGAGGGTCTTTTCCATTTGCAACGATGTAAGCTGTACTCAAAACAATTTGGTCATAAGGACATTGGAGATTCAGAAGTCCGCGTCCTGCTTGACGGCGTGAGATGTATAATCGCGAAACAGACGAATTGATATGCAAGCTTTTATTCATATGCATGATCTTACGTGTGGTGATATCAAGGACCGCAAGCTCGTTCTTCGTCCATTGAACGAGCTCAAACGAGTAGAGTAGAACTGGGACGGCAAGCATGTTAGTCGCAGATTTGCCGAAGAAGATGCTTGTATCTGCGTCGAAGAGACTCTTCAACTTATGTTACGTCCTGAATACCAATCGAGAGATAGAGGCAGAAGTATGATGCAAAAGAGCAAAGGGCTCATGGTATCGCCCTAAAAGACGCCCCTCTGGAAGGTGACGTTCGTTGACACACGATAATTTCCAGATGAGATGGTAAATCTAGTTTTCCTAAGAGGCATCAATCTCTCTATGCATCTTACTATGTGTGGATACACCTTCAAGCTTTCCAAAAGACAGATGACAAGTCTATGAGAGGTTGCATCGAAAGATTTCCAGTAGTCAATCCAGGCCATCGACAGGACTCGCCACACAGGCTCAATTCTTCGGACAATCCTGTTGTTCAGGATAGTTTCTAAAGATCTTATACAGAGTGTTCAAACAAACTATTGGCCTGTAATTCTCTGGGTTGGACAAGTTGATTTTTTTCGGTAGGAGTATAGTGCGACCTAATACCAGCCACTGTGAAATGGGTGTTCTGACTTTAAACAGGAGGTGAAAATGCGGGCCAAATGTTGGTGTTTAGAAGTAAACTCCTTCCACCAGAAGTTCTTGATCCCATCTGGTCCTGCAGCGGAAAAGTTCTTCGTGCCGCTAAGTGCTTTTTTCACCTCTTCAGAAGTGATTGATGGACATTCCTCTTCAGATGTTATGAGGTAGCAAAACTCCTTGAATCGGATGATATTATCAGTATCTTCTTTCAACTCCAGTGTTTTTGGTTTTGAATCGTGTTTTCGATTTGAATCAGCCAATGCTCTCTCAGCACCATAAACTGAACAATTGTTAGTTCAGAGGTCGGACTGCTCCGAGATATCCTCACGAAGGGAGGCATCCATTTCACCGTGTTGATTTCGCAATGACTGATGCGAAACGTGCTGTAGCTCTGGGTGTTTCTGGCACCACAGAGTGTGCAAACGCGCCATGAAGCCTCCGCGAACAGGGATAAAGTTGGCATCGTAGCAGACTGGCACGTCATAATTAAGTGGATTCGTCCACTCCATGTGGACTTTTCGCCGGTTCGTCGTCTTGTTTTCATTTAAATTATTATTTGCAGCACCCCAAACTCTAAGATGATCGGCACTGTTTGCCGACCGATTGTCGGGTGCTCTGCGCGATCGATCGTTTTGAACCGCAACTACAACTTTTTGGTGGTTTGATGGTGTTCTTGTTGTTCCCAGAAGGATTTGTTCGTCCTGGTAGAGCCCGCAAATAATTCTTATTATCTATTCAGTTAATTTCCAATGTCTCGCATTTTTCATGTATTCAAAAAAGCCATTTATTAATCCATTTTACCAGATCAATTTATTGGTTACCTAAGGCTAAAAGACACGTACATCCTACAATTGATATCCATCTGCCATTAAAAAAAAATCTTTGCGATTGGCGAAAGCCGATTTTCCTAGCGGAAAAATGCTAAAACTTTTCATTTCTTCATTTCCATTACTTATAAAATGAACAAATATAATTACATGTGTATCATTTCCGAGAATATCTGAAGTATCTTAAATGATTCAGAGGAGTTCAAATTTGATAAAATCGC
This sequence comes from Andricus grossulariae, assembly GCA_011634705.1. Taxonomy (NCBI): domain Eukaryota; kingdom Metazoa; phylum Arthropoda; class Insecta; order Hymenoptera; family Cynipidae; genus Andricus; species Andricus grossulariae. The sequence goes on from JAABKJ010013810.1 coordinate 2,438, forward strand.
TCATTTAAATATGTCGCTACAAAAATTTCTAATAACAATTGTATATTGTTTATTTTTTATTAAAATAGTTACTGCAAATCTTTCTCGCAAAAACTTGAAGCAGTTAGAGTGAAAAAAAAATCTTTTCAGGCCAAAGTGCCAAAGCTTGAAATTAATTTCTGTTATTTATTTACAAGATTAACAGTTGTTGTATTTTAACAAATATAATCAAATCTATGTTATTTTCAAGGATATCTGCATCAACTCACATGATGAAGTAAAATACAAAATTGAAAAATCAGAAGTTAACGTTTCATAAAAATTGTTGCTGACGATCACTCGCGCAAGAATTTAATGTATTCCCAGAGAAGAACGAACTTTTTTAAATAAAAATTACAATATTTTTTAATGCATACAACTTTCGTAATATTTGAAATTAATTAATAACAATAGATAATAAATGTTTATTGTCAATTTTACATAGAAACAGTTACTGTTATTCTCATGCACAAACATTTGAAGCAGTTTCAGTGCAAAAAAAAAAATTATTTTCCAGGACAAAGTTTTATATTTACTTATTTTATTTTTTTACAAAATCAACAGCTGTTGTATTTTAAAAAACATAATCAAACACATATCAGTTTTGTGAATATCTACGTAAATTCAGATATTAAAGGATGAACCGAAATAGAAAAAAAACACGAATTCCAATTTTTTGCAAAAAATTGTTTATGACAATTACATTTAATGATGTTTGATAAAAATGGTGACTAACAGTCATTCTCACAATAATGTAAAGCATATTCATCCGAAAACAAATTTTTTTCAACAAAAAATACAATATTTGGCTGTTTGTTAATGTCATTTGTTTATAACAATAAACAGACAGTAATCAAATCACTTGTATTCTGAGTGTACTCTTGCGTTGATTTAAGACGATTTTCATTATATGCGAACCGCTGTTAAAGAGTAAATAATGATTTTTTGAAAAATCTCGATTTTCTCATACTTCGAGTAAACATATAATAAATAAACAAATGAAAATGCAACAATCTCTGACTAAGGTGCTCTTGGAAATTTAGCGTACTTCAATAAAAAAAATTGCAGATCAGGGCAAAATTAAAGGCTGTAGACTTTTTTTAACAAAAAAATGCGTTTCCTCCCACAGTGCTGTGTATCTGGGCATACTATCGTGTGCACTTCGACATTTCTATTATTACTGCAAATATTAACCGATTTTCATGAATCTTTTTTCACTTTCTTAAAATTATATGAATAAACTAACTCTGCTAATTAAAATTGAATCACGCGATGCTTTCATAATTTCAGTTTCTTGAACCGGCCTGCATCTCATAACAATGAAAGGGTGATTCGTTTCGGGTAATTCGACGCGCTCCGGGGTGTCTGCCACGTAAGTTTGAGAAGGATGGCCATGCCAGGAAAACGCACACTCAGCTAACACTGAGCGTCACAGCATTTTTTGCTATTGTTCTTTTCTTTTTGTTTATAACATCAAATATAAACATTTTTTCAGAAACCCGAATCTAGTCGGCAAAACAGACTAATATTTAGATGAGGTATGCAAAATATCAGACAAAAATATTCAACCGTGCGGCTGAAAACTGGAATCCCGTTTTCTAACTCTGATAAATCCCCTTAATATCATTAATTGCAAACATCTCACGCAATCCCTGCAGCGAGGGACATTCCAAATCAAGGATATCAACAATTTCACTTGATGTTCTACAAATTGTTTCAGCCAATTTTTTTTCAATCCTTTTACATAAATTTTTGTTGCATCTTTTAAAACGCTCTCGAGTATTATATGTATTAGAGAATACGGTAAAGCACCAGAATTCCAAGGTATTCCAAGATGATTCCGCTCTGCCCAAATGTTTATAGACTTATATTTTGGCAGAACGTTGTTCCACTTACAGGGTGACTCAAAGAGAAACGAATATGGCTTTGTGACTGTCTCATCAATACTAATTGGCAATATAGCCAATTATTTCAACACAAATTTATTAACTGGTAACTGGAAACCCTGCAAATCCACCAAGTACTCCACCTTTAATGCAACTAAACTATTTCTACTTGATTATAGCAGTTTTATACCAAATTTTTCACCACACCACTTATTGGTTTATACTCAACTACACGATCATGCAAAATTAAGCAATATGCTGACGTTTGAGCGGGAAAATTTTCACTAGTTTGAAATTCCAAACAACATCAGCTGGTCCGTACTTCAGTGACCCATTTTGTTTAGAGCAGTCAATAACAACTAGAGGCGCATACTTTATCAATTCTCCTCTCGATAGCAATGGTTGCGGTTCTTCAAGATAGTAATTAGCTTGAAAGTTTGAATACATTTCATAAAGTAGAGCATACTGATTTCGATTAATATCCAGATTCAAATTACTATAATGATAACAGTGATCATTTAAAAGTAGCTTCACATCAGTTAAATTGCAATTATCAAAGTCGCTAGAGCTTCTACTAGTATTATTTTTTCTGTTTGTCTTGAAATCCTAGTATAAAAAATCTCGGGTTTTCCAATTGTGTTAAGGTTTTTACAGTCCAAACATAGTTTGAAGTAGTTGAAAGTAGACGATATTCATACAGTTCACAAGTTCGAAAACTTATTGTAATAGATGGATCTTTTTCAATATATTTTAGCAACTGAAACTTTCGTGAATCTGACAGTCTAACGCTAGCCAATCACCACTCTATTTCATAATTTGCCATTTTATACTGCTCAATGAGGGCTGATTGCAAGATGGCATTTGCATCACTTTTTGATCTTGTCAAAGTAAGTGTATGCTTAGCATTGACAATGATTTTGTGATAATCTTCAGCAAAACCAAATATCATGCTAAGAGGTACGGCTGCATCAAAATGACCGGTAACGATGGTTAGTAATTGATTATGAACGTAATTATAATTTATTTCAGACCAACCAGTATTCTGTATGTAACGTGATTGTCCTGGATTTAGAAATAAATAATTTTTCATTAGACTAGTGAGACCAACAGTTTTGTTTCCATCAATTTCTTTTGATTTGATTTCATATCTTGCTTCTCCAATCTGTAACAGTGCGGTCTCTATGGAGACATCAGGGAGGGAAACGGTGTGATAGCTCTTGGCGGTATTTAAAAATACACCAAAAGAAAGAAAGATCCTACTCGTTTGGCCTTTTGGGCGGGGCAATACGGTTTTCAACGGTAAAATGTCTACTTTTATAATCCGTTACCGTAATGTGCGTTCGGTGTTGTTACTTTCTGCGGTATTACTTGAAAAGAAAAAAAGAAAACTAAGTCGGGTCCCTGTTCGGGCGCCATGTAACGGTGCGACTTTGTCGAGGTAAGCTGATCATCTGCTCCAGCGGAAGCTTCTGTCTAGCCAGGGTCAAGCTTTAGGGGTACATGAACGAAATGAACAAATGCTTAAACCTTCAAATAAGTCTAGTTATATTTTCCTATAGATTACAGTGCTAAGTTATAAACTAGGTGTGAGTGTGACGACGTGTGTAGCAGGTATGTGTGTGTGTGAACGTGTGAGCGAATAACATTCATAAGTGTGCTTGTCGTTTCATACGCGAGGTGCATTTAGTGGGTGTGTAGTGGTGTGTGTATGAATCTTAATTTCTACTAAACCGGGCGGAGTAAGATCAGTAACATGGTGTGAGTCGGGTTCGCAGGTGTAGCGGGTCGTCGGCGAGCGAGGCGAGCGTCGTTCCTTGAGCCCGCCTCTCTCGGGGTACGGTGCGGACAGAGAGGGGGAAGGGGTCCTCGCAGGTCGGGTCGAGGTAAATGCAAGATCAGTTGGCGTCAAGGTCGATCAGGTCGGTCTGGTAGATGGTAGGTGGCAAAGCGGGCATGTTGCCGCGGGTAAGCCGGTCAGGGGCACCTGACGCCGGCGTACTCTGGCCTCGACGGGTGGCCACAGGCCATAGTTGCGCCTACAGTCGTACACCAAACGGACGAGGGAGACGGTCAGGTCGATCCCGGTCGCTATACTATAGTTGCGCCTATAGTAGAAGACCAGTGAACTTGGCTCCCGGCGAACTGTCCATTCAAGCGACTGCGGGTCCTTTTTAACGTCTCGCGGACGGTCGCGTGACGGGGCGCGTAAGAGCTCTGTCGGGTAGCATGGTAGTGGAATTGGTAGCCTCTCGCCCAGCTACGCGATAACGCGCAAAGAGCAATGTATATGTAGGGGTATGTATCGAGCAGGGTAGTACTGCTCCTTACAAAACAAATAACAGATGGCATTAGAAACTAAAACTGTGTTTGTCACTGGTGCTCCATCAGTTCTTACGATTCTTCCATGTACGTGAAGTGAACTTTTTCTTGGTAGGAGACAATACTCCTAATTTTGAACGGCAATCCGAATTTCATCACAATTACTGAAGGTTGATGAATGGCGCGCGCGCCAGCGCAGGATAAACGGGATCCTATTGTGACGGTCTGATTTACAATAATTCTATGTTTTCGGGATATCTGTGATGGTCATATACCGGGCTATATCCTATATCTAGTTTCAGTTACTAATGTGAAATATAAAATTGGGAAATTTTAATTATCCCTGCGACTTAACTGATGTAATTGGACGACCTAACCTACATCTCAAGACTTGGAGTTTAGAAGTATCAAACGATATGCTTGAGTGGGCCTTGTCCCTTTCTCTCCTGATAAATTGTTACAAGGTGCTATAAATTAAATGCTATTGAACTTGCATTTTGAATAATCTGAGATTTTTTAGAAGCATAACCTAGTGTCGAGCACATGTTGAACGCGAGTGCTCCGTTTCAACTTGCGTGTGTGTTCAGTATAGGTATCTGAATACATGACCAGAGGAGAAGCGTGTGTGTGTAAAGCCACAACTCTAGTAGTTGGGGATCAGCTGACCAGAATATAGTGTCACGTGACATAAACAGAATTACACAATTAAAACTGACGGGAAGCAGTATCGTCATTGTAATAGCACCTGACGACCGATCTTGCCGGGGTTGTGGGGGTAAAATTGTAACTGATTATACATCATGTGAAAAATGCGGCATCTTTTTTCACCCAGGTTGTGCATATCAGGGAAAAAATCTCCCACAATGTATTTTTACAAAATACTGTTCCGTACGAGCAAAATCGCCAACACGGATATCCAAAGAAGACATAGAATAGAGTATCTCTTAAATAAAAACAACACTATTTTAAGAGCCAACCTGAAGAGAAACATATCAAACGATATTAAACAACATATATCTGAGCGCTTATTGGTAATAAAAGATGAGCTGTCTAAGCAAATTAAAAAGGTGGGAGCCAGGACGGAGAATGTGAAACAAGATGTAAATATGCTCTCAACTAGATTGTACAAGGTGGAATCTAATGTGAATACTATGCAAGAATCGATGGATTCAAGAGCATTTACACCCTCATCTGGTGTACCACAAGGGTCTAATTTAGGGCCAGTCATAATTACAATATTTTTTAATGATGCCGGCTACTCTTCTAAGATCAATAAGATCTTATTTGCTGATGATAGATGAGACATTTTGGAATCAATCCCTCTTAATGTACCTCAAAAAAAATAGTAGAAAAGTATTTGATATACCAAAATAAGTAGTGATAATTAGTATTGCAAGCGTGACTTATTAATCTAAGAATACTTATGGACTAAACTATACTCACATAATTACGGATCCTGTATGTATATTTTAATACAACCTTATAAGTGTTTTTTTTTTGTAAACTGTTGGGTTTTCGCAATAAAAAAATTAAATCAAATAAGTATTAAAAATATTTCGATTTGTTGACTAGCGTGTATTTAATTTATTTTGTCGGTGGAATGACGGTTTTGGTCTACTAGTCTTTATTTATAGTGATGTTTGTTAAAAAGCAAGATTTCGCTTGACGAAGTCAAACCTCTCCAGGAACACAGATCTTGGAATAAGACATTGCTACCTAATAAAACAGATTTTAAATAGAGATAGATTTGTAAAATATAGAAGGAAAAGATACTTTAAGTTCAAATTATGTTAGTATAGTTACATGAGAAGTGAAACCATTTTTTTGTTATGAAAAAATTATTGGAGTTTAGGTTAAAATGATGATACAAAATGTGAGGTTAAAGAGATTTTAGAATTTTGTATAAAATGATTTTATGTAAAATAAGTAAAATTCATCAAATATATAACACTTCTTATAACGTGTACAGAAAATAAATACAAAAACGAACTTTTAAAGAAATGTTTCAAATTATAAAACATAGTAACTCTATTAACAAACGTTCCGACACTGATTTCCTAAGCGATATATACCGAAGCTTAACTTTTTGTAAAATTCGTTTTTACGCAAAAAATTGTATTTTTTATTTACTATAGATATATCAACGAAACTTAGGGAAAATGTAGATAGATACTTTTATTGCAATGAAAAAAATGGTTTATTCGATAAATTATATTTCACCCATTTTTAACAGGTGCTTGAAAAAGGATAATTTTAAAAAGGTGAAAAATAATGTCCAGTACAAAAAATGTGTTGCTTTAAAAAATGTAATACATAATACATCCATTAACGATTGAAATTAAATATACACATATGCATACATACATATGCCGCGAGTCGGCTGCTTTGTTGCTGATGCCCACTGACGAGATTAGGATCTACGAGACACCGCGGAAAAGAAAGAAAATGATTTTAAAAAAGTAAATACTTACATATTAGGTGCTAATAATGGAAGAAATGCTATTTATCGTAGCACTGAAAACAAATTATCAGAACCTCATTTGTGACGCCGATGCCAAACTAGTGCAAATTTGGCCTAAGGTAACTTTCGGCGTTTCCAGCAGAGCAGCTGTGGAGCGACTGACGCCAAGCTATTGCTCAACGGTTACGCCGAAGTATAGACATAATTATTGTATAAGATAGGGAGCTCTGCAGTGCGTGTCCTGGGAGGGAGGGGCATTTGAAACTTTCGGCCTCCCCGATTTGCACCTGTATGGCCTCTGAGGGTTAATATTAACGACTAATAACATTTAAATCCTCTTACTATGTAAGATTTCAAATATTTCCCTCTATATTATTTTATTCTATAAATGCAAGATAGGTGGCTCTAGTAATCGAATAATTTTCTATATTCTCATGTAATACCGAACATAACCTCACACCTGGACATGCAGCCATGGTGAAGAGAAATGCTGCCTAAAGTTTATTTATTTCACACAATAATGCACTGCATGTCCATGAGGGAGTGTTATATAATTTATGAATTTTACTTATTTTACACAAAATCATTTTATACAAAATTCTAACATCTCTTTACCTCACATTTTGCATCATCATTTTAACCTAGACTCCAATAATGTTTTAATAACAAAAAAATTGTTTAACTTCTCATGTGAGTAGACTAACATAATTTAAACTTAAAATATCTCTTCCTGCTATATTTAACATATCTATCTCTATTTAAAATCTGTTTTATTAGGTAGCAATATTTTAATCCAAGAACTCTATTCCTGAAGAGGCTAAACGTCGTCGGGCGAAAGCTTGTTTTTAAATAAAAATCGCTATAAATAAAGACTAATAGATCAAAACCGTAATTCTACCGACAAACCAAATCAAATCAGATAAGGTTATGTGCATGAATTGTACAGTGCGCAATTTGAAAATCTTATGAAGCGATATAAAATAAAATTGCACTCAACATTTAGTAATTTGGAAACATCAATGTGCGAGCGATTTAATCGTACCTTAAAAAATAAAATGTGGATGCAATTTAGCTTGCAGGGTAATTATAAGTGGATAGATATTTTGAAAGA
>JAABKJ010013811.1:0-10232 GCA_011634705.1 Andricus grossulariae
CAGTGGGACCCTGCGGTGGTTGTTTAACGTTATTTTGTAAATTATATATATATATATATATATATATATATATAGAGAGAGAGAGAGAGAGAGAGAGACAGGGACCGAGAGAGAGAGCTTTTTCTATTTTCTATGGGAAAAATTAAAAATACGTAGTATGAGCATAGGAAGAATGTCTTTACTATTGTGTTTTGTAAACTGCACAGTCTTTCCTATAGGGATTATAGAAAGTTTCTTTTGGTATAAGTACAATTATTTAATCATGTATTATTATATTCCAATAAACTTAGTAACTTCACAGTTTAATATTCACAATAGTAATTCTCAAAATAGTGACGCTATATTCTGGCTTCCTATTGTCTTATTGTACAAATAAATATTATAATAGCAAATTTTACGATCGAAAGTTTCTCCGGTTAACTTCTATTGAGTATACCTACTCTTTTACTGTCGTACCTTTGCTGAGTGGATTAAAAGTTATCTCACAAATAAGTATTAAGTAAATAAGATATTCAATATCTATAGAATATCGAAGTAGTAAAAAATATATAAATTACTATTACTATTTCAGCAAGCTGTTGAGATAAATAAACACTGGCAACATGCTTTCTCTGTGGCCTTCGCAATTAGGATTCCAAATGAATAGTTACAAAATGATGCAAAAACCTTTTATGAACCACAATACTGTACTTTTAGAAAAAGTTAGCATTTCGATAATTTACAGACAAATTTCTACTAAGTAGATACAAAATTTTTTTCAAACAAAAGCTGTATGAATAAAAAAAATGTGTAGCGATTGAATGTGAAGAAGGAATAGTTAATGATATTAATGAATATGAAAAAATAATTTAAAAAGTTTCGTAACTGTGTGTTTTTCCGTAAGAACAGAGAATATTAAATAACCAGAAAAAGGATAAAAAATTTGGTATGTGCACCCGATGATGTACACGATTTTGATAAATTTCATACTATTGTGACGATACGCCTAAAAAGTACTGTAATTTGTATCTACATACTTTTTAAAGTGAATATATATTTATGCTGTAATAATGACTATTTTTATGCATCTCTTTCTTCAGTTTTGACCTTTAGCTAATGTATTAGCGAGTCTCCGGAGAAGAAGGTCAGCAAAATAAAAAACTAAAGTTGATCTTTAAAAAAAGATAATGTTTCGAACCATGTGTGGTCCCTTTTCATGCCTGAGATAAACAGTTGAAAAGACGAATAAAAGTGACAGTGATATTCGAGTGAAAGAAAATTGGAGTAAAAGATGTGTTTAGGATCAACCAACTCATCAGCAATGCCTGTCATTATATATTTTAAGATATATAACGACAAAAATTAGTAGCTTGAAATTGTTTATTTTAATGTTATTTTACGTCAACATCAAAATATCAAAATTTTTGTGCAGAGACATGGCTATGAATGGGGATAATCCCGCGTTTAGTTAAAAGTGAAAGAAAATTACATTATGTTATATAAAAAAGGAGTCATATAGAGAACTCCGAAAACAACAGAAAAAAGTCACCTTTAGAGGCCATGATTCATGCTATTTTTTTATCATTTTTTTTATATTTAAAATCATGCCAGTATCATTTAATTACAACGTGAGATGAACCGGTGATTATAAACATGTTTCAACAACTTTTACTGTAATGAAGTGTTTTTTTTTCAAATATACAAAAACCTCTGTAGATTATACAGTTTTCATTTTGGAACAAATTCTCATAATAATTCTTAAGCAAAAAAAAGCCTATTACATTTAAAATCCAGAAATTGAAAAAAAAAAAATAAGAATAAAAATTGTTTTTTGAAAAAAGCGCTCTCACGATTTTTTCAATTGCATATCAAAAATATCGAAACATCCGAGGAGAAAAGTCTGCAAAAAAGAGTCCAGTAATGTAATTTTTTAATAACCTTTTGCACTAAAGGAATATATAACCCTTTGTAGATTTAACAGTTATAATTTTATAAAAAATTTTGTAGAACTGTTTAGACTCTATATTTAGTTCTTAACAATTCCTGAATAAAAAAAGTGTTGTATTACAAATTTTATTTTTTGTTTATAAACAAAATTTTTAATTTTGGAAAAGCGCTCGCACGATTTTTTTTATGCAAAATATGCGCACACTATGTAAGAATAATATTCCGCAAAAAAACTTTTTTTAATATCTTTTTTATGTTAAAATTGGTTGAGGCTCACCGTGAGTGGTGAATGGGATAATCCGAAAATGCAACGGGCAATTTTAAGAGAAACGTATAATTTTACCCTTCGCAGTGTTGATGCGGAAAACTGTTTTCCAGAATCTCAATTTCAGAAATTCGGGTAATACGTCAAACTTCCTGACCGTGTACATTGATCCGTGATTGATCCTAATACATGCCGATATTGTAGCGGAAACCCTTCACGGAAAAAAAGTTCATTAAACCTTCTTGAACTATTTCAAGAGTCGAGGATGAGAGCGAACCTTAAACAAAATTTCTATATTGTGTATAACTTTTAGCATTTAATGTAGAACAAATCTGGAATACCTCGACATGAGTTCTGTAAACTTTATATTGATATCTGATTTAAAAATGTTCAATAAAATATATAGAGAAATTCATGGAAAAATGTTGAAGACTTTCGTAGAAATCACAATTGAGGTATTGAGAGTTTTGTGATCACATTAGTATAAGGTTTAAATACCTCAATTCAGTCAAATGTATAGAAAAATTCTTGAAAAAATGTTGAAAAATTTCATAGAAATTCGATTCGAGATATTGAGTGTTTGTGAAATACTTCAATATGAGATCTATAGATTTCAGTTCTATAAAATGTAGCTGTGCAGTCGCTACTGTTTAACATATAACGCCGGTTAGTGAATAACGATCAGTGAATAATAATTCATTAGTGAATTATAACTTATTTAACTTCATATAACCGGGTCGTGCACCAGGTAGTCTAGCACCTACTCTACGAGAACTTTTAACTAAAAAAAATTGTCGATTAAAAAATTTTTCGACATTTAAAATGTCCAAAATTATAAAATTTTAAAAGTGATAAAGATCCCGAAATTTTTAATTCCCTAAATTTAAAACTAAATTTTCGAAATTTGAGAATCTTGAAATTCCCCACATTATAAATCTAAAACTCCGGAAATTTGAAATTCCCGAAATTATGAAACTAGAATGTTAAAATTATCGATATTATAGAAAAACAGCGAATTTATTTTGAAAAGCACTCATTCATTAAAAAATAAGAAATTCTGAACCCGTAATTTATTAAGATTTTTAAAGCAAACAAATTTTTATGAAACGGGTCACAAAAATATGTCACGCGACCCTGCACAGCTGTAGCTTATATTTTAGATTTTTTGTTATACACCAAGTTAAATTAGCTGCGAGGTTTTATTAGGAGTTGCGAATGCGTAGGTAGGGGGTTCACAAACCCACAGCGAATAAAGGTTTTTATAGCGTGCGATTATTAGTGTAGTTATTGTTCGTGTAATAGTAAATAATTATGTACTTAAATATGTTAACAAATATTAAAGCATAATTATAATGATACTAATAAAAAGGATTAATTTTTTTAGGCGAAAAATCGGTCATCATTTTACAGAACTGTTCTCTATAGTTTGGAGACTTCTCCGATATAGACTCTATATTAGGTGGACTTTTAGATTTTCTAGAATTATTCTATGTGTTTCGCATCCTGCCTTCTAATAAAGATTACGTCACCGCATCCTTTACATTTTATAGAACTTTGTAACACATTTCGTAGAATAGTTTAATGCAATGTAAAACCAAGAAGATTTTAACGTTTACTAAACTACTCGTCGTATCCTCTACTAACGGACTAGTTCTGTAAAATTTAATGGATTTTTTTCCGCATAACAGAGAGACAGAGGACTGAGGAAAGTGAAAAGAAAAAGGCCATTCTTTAATGTAACTGGAGGAAGAGTACCTCTTGAGAGGACTTGAAGCGAATGAAGTGTGAGGGATGTTCCTAAGGCTAAATGGGACAAGGGAGCCGTCTTGCTATTCTGTTCAAATTTAAACTTGATAAAAGTCCAAGCCCTGTGAGTATATATGTCCTTACAGATGATGAATATACTTAAAAATGCAACTCCCTTATGAGCAGTGAATTGCTGATAGAGGCCACCTACGCTATAGGAATAACGTATCCCAAAAGGCACGGCTGACGATCTAAAAGCACCCTTTCTACAGGTACATATCCCCTTTTGCCACCCAAGAAGGGACAGCACCTGTCTTATGCTAATCGGATAGAATCGCATTTTTTCTTCACTAGAGGTGGACTATTATGTCAAAACGAGTCGAATTAACGGTTTTTACAACGGTTTTTACTAATAGTTAATAGTAAGAGTTTTACTATGTGGAATTTATTTGTGTGAAGTTGTAAGAAATTTATTTTTATTTTGTAAATTTATCCAGCTTAAAACAATTGAAAAATTGCAAGGAGGGGAAATATAAATGTGTGTACCCATTTTTTGAGATGCTTAAAAAAGAAAATTAGTAATTTTATTTTACCAGTAAAGTATTTAAATATTATGTTTGTACGTTTCATATTTTATTTCAGGGGATGTTCCATTTCAAAGGCAAAACTTAAGTCATTAGTCATAGTAATTTTTTGCTATTTTTTAGTGTCTAGGGTACTAAATAGTGGTGCCAAACGATTTTGGATAAACTTCCGAAAAGCGCATACCTCCGATTATTTTGAGAAAATCGCTTATTAAAATTTAGTAAGTGCAACAGGCTTGAGGCGTTGAAAGGGATAGGGGTTTAAACAATATTACTTCTGTGACCAGTCACAGAAGGGCCGAGCACTTACTGGACTCGAGCCTATTGCACTTACTAAATTTCAATAGCGATTTTCTCAGAAAATATCAATCTTAGAGGAAAAATATATATTTGAAAATATATATTTTGATTGGATCTGCAACTTTTATCAAAAAACTTTTTTGCCATTTGGTGTATTTAGCGAGATAAATTCGAAAAACCATGACTTTTGTGGGTTTTCCATGGTTTTCACCATGAAAATCAAATTTCCGGGTATTTTCACTATCATATTCGTAATCAGCGCGTCAAAATACATAGGTATACAGAGTTTCAAATAATTCGGAAATATGCGCTTTTCGGAAGTGCATCCACGATTTTGCAAAAAATTTTATTTTCTAAAAGTTATTAACAATTGAAAATTCAATACATTTTTTCAAGATTTGTTATCTCTTAATCTATTGGTCTTATAAAAATATCTTTGTATACTAACTTACGTAGAAAAGATTGAGTTTTAAGGTAATTAAAGAAAAATATTGAAAAAATTTACATTGTTTGTTTAAAAAACAATGTTTCATTATATTTGTTGATCCTGTGAGATAACATCGATTACATATTTTTTAAATTATTATTTAGAACCTTCTCAAGTACTGACTGAGTGTAAGCAGTAAAAATTATTTTTACATAAAATTATTACGTTTTTTCACGGAAAAGTATTACTGAAGGGGTTGTGCATTATATTTGGTTGAATTGTTCTGGTGTTTAATAACACTAGTTTACAATCATTTTGTACATTTAATGCCGCTATATTTTTTGAATGCATTTTCGCCTGCTAAACTGGAAATTCACATTGCAAAACATTTTTGTGGATTGGTTTTCGAACTATGAATTTTGAAAAAAAGAAATTTTTTCGATGATAGCTTTACTCTGTAAATCATATCTCAAGTTAGAAACGACCAATCTGGTTGCAAAATATATCAAGGTAAAGATCATCAAACCTGCAATGGATATTAGTGTCATTTTCCCTGATTAATTTGGTAATTAAAGTGCAACGAATCAAAATATTTAAGAAAGGCATGGTTTTAAACGAAAATAAACATAAAAAACTTTCGAAAATCAATTCATAAACAAATTTTTCAATGCCATTTTCAAGTTTAGCACGCCAAAATGCATTGGAAAAATATAACGTCACTAAATGTACAAAAAATTGTTTCAAATTTGTAGGCTAGTGTAATAGTTTTATTTTATAAACATTCATTATAAACAAATGCACATGTTAGCGCCTTTTTACCTGAAAGTAACGATTCCTTAAATAAAACTATTATTAGACAGGTTCTGGATTACATTTGGTTATAATCTACCTAATTTTTATAAACATTTATTATTATCAAATATTATATAATCAGATGGTTTGAATTAAACACTGTGTCATTTTCAATTCCATTTTGTGGAAATATTGCGTGTCTCTTATGAAAAATATATGATTGGTAGGTGTACAACATTGAGCAGACTCTCAGATGGACCATACTAGTAGTCTTAGTGGTTCTAGAGTTTATAATGTTATTGTTCATAACAAATTTTTGTAAAATTCAAATAAATGGTCAACACTGATTTTATGTAACTAAATGCAATGCAGAACGTGTCTAGCAATATTTTTATGTGAGAAAACAGTGCTTTGAAGTTGAAAAAGGGCTAATTTATGCATTTGTTTATAATCAGTACAGTGAGAGACCTTTTGTTAATATAAATGAAAAAAATTAATTAGAATTTAGTATAATATCGTCCGAAATAGGGAAAACCTAGTAATCTTAATACAAAATATTATGAATCTCCATTTTAAGAATTAACACTATGAAAGAATGATATTCTTTTTATTGTGTTTTCGAAAAATAATTTGAATAAGAAAAATAGAGAATATCATAGTCTCGAAAACGTATTTTAGAAATTGATATTGTTAATATAAACTTGACACAAACCTGAGACACATAGCACACTATGAAATCATTATTCTGGATTTTTCATATAGTTTCGTTTGAGAATGCTCCTCGAGTGTTTCCGCCATTTTCCGGTCGAGTCCGATTGTGCAGAGCCGAACATGGAACGTATTGAACACCGGCCGCGGCCGGTCCAAATCCATTTTGGTCCAATTCCACGTTTTGACATATGTTATATAATTTTTTATTATTAAACTTATAAATTATTGTATTTAAAAATGAATACATTCACACCGAAGCACTGTGCAGGTGTACAAGGTACTCAATCGTTAATATTTAGCTTTGCTGTCAAAAATCTTGGTTTTGTAAAAAACGAGGACATTTTACCTATTTTCAAGAAAAAACCAGGACACCCGGACACCAGGACAGACCTCGAAAAAAGAGGACATGTCCCGAAAAACCAGGACGGATGGTAACCCTAAAGTTAACTCTTTCTATTTCCAATTCATTCGTTTACTATTGGATTTAAAACATTAGGAATTCTTTTTCGCGAAATTTATACGCTCAGGTAATAAGATTTAATTCAAAGAGTACAATTTATAAAATATTACATCTAAATACGCTCAAGCTCATTATACTGAGATATTAAATTAGATAATGTTATTCATACAAGAATATTATCAGTTCCTTTAAAAAACTGTATTTTATAAAAAATCAAATGAATCATTGCAAGTGATAAAATGTTTTACCTATCTATTAACAAAATGTCTGAAGCAACAAATCACTAATGAAACAGGGCCCAGATATTTGTCTTACTGCCCTGAGTTGTCAAGCGACGCCGCTTTGTCGAGATTTTTGCCAAATATTCCATAATGTAAGTTAGCCGTGGGGTTTAGTTGTTAGGGATAAAATGCGTTAGTACTTTAGGTAAGTATATAATAATAAAAATAATAATGGTACGCTTGTTTCCGTATTTAATTGTATTTAATGTGTGTATTTAGTTCCTGCTTAAAGGTTAAATCTTTTGGTGGAGTGAGTTATTTTTCATATAGTCCTTTGAGATTCTTATACGCTTTGTATGGCAACTTCAAAAGATGTTTTCACTCTTTCGAATAAAATGTATTACTATCGTTTTAACTTCGCTTGTCACCTCTGTTATAGTGAATTTTAAATTCTCGCAAGTTTTACAAGAGTTATTGCAACATCCTTTCCATTTGTTCACACAAAAATATTAATTTTGCCGGCTGAAAACCACTATATTAATTTTTGATATGCAAACCCTGTGTTCCCTATTTTGGAACGATATAATACTAAATTCTCATTAATTTTTATCATTTATTCCAACAAAAAGTCTCTCAGCGTAATTATAAACCTAATGAATGTTGATAAGTGCTTGTTTTGTTCAACTAATAATGACGCACTAAGAGTTTATTCATACTATTTTTCAACAGAAACTGTAGTTTTTTGAAGAAAAATCTGCCCGCCGCGCGGGCGCATTCTCATCGAGCGCTTCGCTCGCAAATTTAAGCGCGTCTAGGGCGGGCATCTGTCGCATCTCGAGCTTCTCGCTCGATAATGAGTTACATCGCGTTTCGCGCTCGGATATTCATTCCTTGAACTCGGAATACTTGAATGAAGCTTTAGCAAAAAAATCTCTTTATATCGCAGTTTTTTTATGCAACTTCATAACATTCTGAATTTCGTACGTTATTACGTATGGTTGAAGATAAAATTGCTTAAAGCTCTGTAGCTTTGAGGCACACACTTTGTGACGTTCGCGCTTCGCGCTCGATTTTCGACATACATCTTTAATGACGTATATTTATTTTCTGAACTACCTTAAAATAAAACGCTTCAACCCTTCCTTCAGACTTTCTTCCCTACCTCGCGTTGTTATGCTAATAATAGGATTTTTTTTCATATTGGAATTTTAGATTTTTACATATCAATTTCGATAAATAGATTAAAAACGACAAGTTCTGTAAAAAAATGGTTCGAAAAATTTTTTTAGGAATTTCTAAAAGCTGAAATTCATCCAAAAACGTTTCCCCATATTTCGCATAGTTTGTCTCAAAATTGAAATTTTCGATTTTTTTCCTAGTAATATTGATGAATAAAACCAAAATAACAAGTCCTATAAAAAATGTTTGAATAAAATTTTGTAGGAATTTTCAAAAGCTGCAATTCCTCCTTGAAAATTTTTTCCCGTTTCTCACTTCATTTGGTTCTAAATTTAAACTTTCTATTTTTTTCATAGTATTTTCCATACATAAAACCAAAATGACAAGTACTGTCGAATAATGATTTAAGAAATTTTTTTAGGACTCTGCAAAAGCGATAAATCCTCCTTAATGATATTTCCCATATTTCGCGTCATTTGGCTCAACATTTGAATTTTTTTATTTTTTCATTAATTAAATGTTTATAGTCGCATCGATTGTCAGGGTCATTAGCGACTATACTATAAGGTTAATTATAAACTGCAGGGTATCTGTGGGCTAGTATACCAATGGACAGAAGCAAAGCTTTCTGAAAAAACATCTAGCCTCGCTTCCTGCTTCGGGAAACGAACCCGCGCCATCGTGGCTGCCAAGGCTGCAGTGTTGGAACATGAGACAAGCTGAGCCACGATGACTCCCTATTTGAATTTTTTATTTTTATCATAGTATTTAGAATAAATGAAACCAAAATATCAAGTCCTAGCAAAAAATGGTTGAAGTAAAAATTATAGACCTTTTTAAAAGCTACAATTATTCTCTTGAATTGTTTTTAAGCATCTGTCGCCGTGAGGCTTAAAATTAGAATTTTCGTCTTATTCTTTTTCTACTCATGAAACCAAAAAGACGAGTCCTATAAAAAAATTGTTTGAAGAAAGATGATTCATATCTTATTATACCATTAAGCCATTTCCGTTTCGGGGTAGGCGTGAATTGATCGGTTAGAAAGTAGTAGTGTGTGGATGTGTACATAGGTATAGGGAAGATAGGTGTATAGGTGTAAGCTATAGATATTTCAAATTGATCTAGAATTCTCGTGTTATTCATTTAAATGGCACGTTCGTACCGCAACACTGCTCCGACCCAGCTTGCTGATCAATCTCTCTAGCGATCACCCCACGTGAAGAGCCTCTCAAAATTGTTATCTGTGGTTTCCCACTCGGGCCCATTAGTAGCCAAGGTCTTTTGTTTCAGGCGTCATTCACTATACTCACATTCTTTTCATGAATTATTTCTCGCCACACTTTTCTGTCCTGGCATACTATTCGAGCTTCCTTCACGTCCATGTATTCTTTCATGTAAGCTCTCGTGTTTCTATGGCTTCTTATGTCTCTTGGGAATAATGTCTCATTCATAGGCTCTAACCATTCTTTCGGCATTCTGGCATTCTGAAATTTACTTTACCTTTATACACCTGTTTGGTCAGTCGTTCATCTTTCATTCTTTCCAGATGTCCGAACCACCTTAACTGATTTCTTTCCCATATATCAACTAGTGTCTCCCCTGTACCACATTCTTTGAGGAT
>JAABKJ010013812.1:0-10232 GCA_011634705.1 Andricus grossulariae
TCAACTGCAACTTCATTTGTAATTAATGTATGATGGTGTCATGAATAGCGAATTTGTTCGCAATAAAATTATCTTTGAAATGAAGTTTGTTACCTTCCTTAGCGATTTTTTTTCACTGACTTATTCGAACTTTTGTGGAGAGGTCAACATTTTTGAAACCTATAGTAGGTAATAGGAATCTCTTCATCAGCAAATTCGGAAGGAAAAATTGCTTTTCGACCGAATACTACTTCATGGGGAGTTACGCTGGTGGATTCGTGGACCGACGTGTTAAAAGAGAACATGGTATACGGCAACCATAAATCCCAGTCTGATTCCCCACAATAATGACGAAGATATTCCACGAATGTGTGGTGACTACGTTCAAGAGCTCCTAGAGATCGTGGATGGTAAGCAGAGGATTTATATTGAGTAATTTTAAAAAGTTCCGCAAAACCTGCCATAATTTCACTCATAAATTGTGGTCCTTGGTGCGTTTGAATTGATTCAGGGCTTCCAAATCGGCATATGAAATATTCAGCAAAAGCAACTGCAATTGTGGGAGCATCTATGTTAGCCAACGGAATAGCCCCTGAGTATTTTGATAAACAGTCTTGCCAAGTTAGGTAATTAAACATAGGTAATTTCGTCTTAAACCTGACTAATTTTTTCTTTTGGCAAGAATCGCATGTTCTAACATAATTCTGAACGTCCTCTTTTAACCCTTCCCAATAAAACTTTTCTTTAACACGCTCATAAGTTTTCAATACTTCCTTATGACCACCTGTCACTGAATCGTGACTTTCCTTGAGAATTTTTGGCCTTTGACTTTTGGGTGGGATTGTAACTTCGCCCGTACAGATAGTAATTTGGAAATTTTCCGTACAGAAATAAGTTTTAAAAATAACTTCTTTTACTTCCCAGGGAATTCTATCAAACCCATTTCCTTGACGTGAAATACTAAATGAGTTTATCTTCAATTCACTTCCCGCATATCTGTTAAGGTTGAAACGGCTGATTCGATGTTAATTGCATAAATTTTATCATCAAACTTATCCTTGATAAAAAGGTTCCAAATTGCTTTATTTTTATGCCTCAACGAAATTATCTGTCCGATTTCCACCTTTTCATTTTTCAAATCTTGTAATTTAATAATTACGTTATCCATTAAATCTCGATCTACAGGTGTAGTTAATATGTGATCACAAGATGTAAAATTTATCAAGTGATCTTCTCTCATCCATAATTTTTCTTTTCTGTTTTTAAATAAAGGGGTAAGCAAATTTCTACTATCCTGCGAGTTTCCACCTTTAACACGTAATTCATTAGCAATTTCGCTTTCGTCATTCTCATCTCCCTTTTCTATCACTTTAGAACTCCTTAAGCTTTGATACTCGCCTACCATAGAGTTTCTGATTTCCTCATCTAACTAATCATCCTCATTTTCATCTGAATCTACCTCTACCAACCCCTTTTTTAACCTGCATGCGCACTGCGCACGCCTTAAGGTTAAGCAGTCTCTCACTGCCAGACAGCCTCTCGCTGCAACACAGCCTGTCAGTGCAACACAGCCTCTCACTGCAACACAGCCTCTCACTGTCAGACGGCCTCTCACCGCTCTCATTCTCAAGGTCCACAGACAACCTCTCATTGTCTTGAACCGAGAACACGGCGGACAACCTTTCATTGTCCGCTTTATGGGATGTCACTGACAATCTCTCATCATCTTGACTGTGGTAGGCATCTTTCTCTTTATCACCCCCCCTGGGCATTAGCTTGGTTGACCCTCGGGGTCCCAGACTGAATGAACACACCAATCTTGGTGTCAATCTCCATCCCCTCCGTACCTACTTTTGTGCGGGCACCAATCTTGGTGCATACTTCCTCCCTCTCGGAAGAAATCAAAAATAATCTCTCTATTGGGTACTCGTGGTTCCAAATCTCTCTCACTGCAGAATGAGTGACAGTGTGCTCCAGGACGTGCACTTCCCCAACACACCGATCCTCATCCTCAGAGATTTCAGAATCTATATCCATATTATTATTTTCAACGGAATCTACTACCGGATTTCTGGATAATGCGTCTGCATTTGAATTTACTCGCCCCGGTTTATGCTGGACTTCAAATCCATGTTCCCTTAATTTGACCTTCCATCTGGCCAGTCTTGACCCTAAAGTAGGATCGTTCGACTGGTGCAACCATACCAAAGGACGATGATTCCTAACTAATATAAACTTTCGACCATAAATATAAGGACGAAATTGAGTAACGGCCAACATAACTGCTAGTAGTTCCTTTTCCGTAACATTATACTTAAAATGAGCACCCTTTAACGCACGTGAAGCGTATGGTATTGATAAATCCTTTCCAATAGGACCCTGATTCAACACAGCTCCCAAAGCATATTATGATGCATCTATAGTTACTACAAAGGGTTTAGAAAAATCCGGATATTGCAATATTAGGTCTGAGCAAAGAATATTTTTCAGTTTTTCAAAGGCTTCTTGTGCATCCGATGCCTATCCGAAAGCTACTCCGTTTTTTAAAAGATTATTGAGAGGTTTAGCTATAAGAGCAAATCCAGGCACAAATCGCCCATAATATCAGTTTTCAAACGCCCCATAAGTTTTTCTAATTTTTCGTTATATTCTTTTAGAGATTTCGCGTATATTGCTATATCATCCATATACACAAATAACTCGACACCCTGCAGGCCTGATAGTACCCTGTCCATTAATCTCTGAAATGTCGCAGGTGCATTTTTCATTCAAAATGCCATTCTATTAAATTTATAATGACCATAAGGACTGGAAAAGCTCGTTTTATGCCTATCCTTGGGTTCGACCTCTGTCTGATGGAAGCCTTGTGCTAGGTCAAGGACCGTAAAATATTTAGCTCGTCCCAGCTGATCTGAAATGTCTATAATGTTGGGAAGGGGATAAGCATCCCCTATCGTTTTTTTTTCGTTCAAGGCTCTATAGTCTATTACCATACGCCATCTTTTATTGCCTTGAGGGTCAGGTTTTTTAGGTACAACCCATACAGTTATAAGCAGAATCTGAGGTTGAAATTGATTTATTTTTGAGCAAATCTGCGGTTTCTTTAATGATAACTTCTTTATGAACGGGTGGATGCCTGTATTCCTTTTTATAGACAGGAATTTTATCGGTTAATGTAATTTTGTGTTTGATAGTATTAGTGCATACTAAACGATCACCTTTTAAATTAAATTGCTTTGTATATTTTCATATAGTTGAACTAATATACCCCGTTCTTCTTTATTTGAATCGGCTAAATCTAGTGCGTCTATCAATCTGCCCAAACGATCCACATCGTGATTTTGAATATTTTTCATATTTTTAGTAGAAGTTTCTGGAAGAGTTTTTGGAAGCTCAAATTCTTCCAAAGTTACTGGAGGTACTGCGAGTAAAGTGTCTCTGGTGGTGGTATTTATACAAAATAAAGTAATTTCATTTTCTCTAACCTTAACTAAAACTTTACCCAAATATATTCCAGGTCCTAAATCTGCGAATGGCAAATATCCTTCTCCTGTTTCCGGGTTTGTGACTGGTCAAGTAACAATTTGTTTAGTTCTAATTCTTATCTGCAAATGTACATTTCTGAATTCAGATGTGAATAGAAAAGTACCCAATGGATGTGTAATTTGTTTTTCTTTCAGATGGATCGAGGAATATTTCAGAAATGGTATTCCCACAATCCCATCAGCTGGGAGAGGGAGTTCGTCAGGAACCACCTGAAAGGAGCAAGAACTGTCATTAATTTTTAACAGAACCTCGCCTAATGTGATTAAGGACTTCCCCCCTATTTCACATGAAACGAATTTGGGTACCTGATTTATGGGTGTATTTGATTTCAGCAAAAAATTTGATTTTAGGAGATTTTTCTTGCCGTTCTGGGTCCCAAGTAAATAGAATACGTCTACTGGGTGTAATTTCCGGGGAAAGTTTACTGTCACACCAATCCAGAGAACTTATTACTCGTTGAAAGAATTTCCTTCTTCTGCTTTATTATCTTCGACCCTTTTTGCGAGTATTTTACAATCATTAATTATATTATCATTGCCCTTACAATATTTTCAAAATTTCAAATTTGTATTTTCTTCTATATTTTTAAAAATGCAATCTCTAGCGAAGTGTCCTGTTTGTTTACATTTGAAGCATACTACTTCGGATTTAACATTCGGACATTCTCGCGCAAAGTGCCCTGTCTTGAGACACTTATAGCAATTCTTAGGATTTGGGGACTTAGGCTTTGCGCAACCCCAATCGTGGTCACCCGGCTCGCGGCATCGGCGACAGGTGACCAAAGAAGGAGCTATTTGCTGACCGCCTCCTCTCATACCCCGAGTGATGATTCCGCTTCTGCCTCGAGATCCTGAAGGGTTTGCGAAACCTCTTCCGAATCCTTGTCCTCTGTTACTCCCGGATGCACGTACCCTAGCATTGCCTCGATAGGGCCTATGTCTATTTCATTGATAACTCTTTTCTCTAATAAGTTCTGAATTTTCTGACTTATCATTCTTATCGTTCTCACGGGCTTTAATCATCTCTTTAGCATAGTTAACTTCTCATTCTGCTTTCCTAGCTGCCATAATGGCATCTTGAAGAGATCCAGGTCTTTCCATTCGTACCCTCAAAACTAAAGTAGGTTTCAATCCCATTAGAAAATTTTTACAGGCCGTGTCTTTCGCTGATGTGATCATCGAGTCAGATTCAATTATTGAGTGTTTCTCTTCCACAAGTTCTGTTATATTTTTTAAAATTTTCGCTAACGCTGTCTCCGTACTCCAGGACACTTTCGTTATATTTTTGTGCCACGGTTGCTAGCATGGAATTCAGTTGGCTGAAATTTCTGTGTTCAGTAAAAATGGTTTTTAGATGTTTTAAAAGAGCTTCTAAGGTATGAATTTCCCTGTCAAGAAGCGAATTATAGGCCCTGCCGGAAATGCGAGATCGAACGATTAAGAATAAATGTTAGTGATCTTCAGCTGCTATTGAATTACGCGCATATATACATTCTCGCAGGAAACGGCTAACAGGGATATTTTTCCCGCCGAAATTCTTCGGTATGAATTCAAGTGCGGCTTTGAAAGGAATTGGCTATGAGGGCTCTTGGACTTGGCATAGAAAAAAGTCCAGAGTCGTCAACCATGCCCCCCCCCCCCTCCTGAATACCTCCCGTCGCTCCGGTTTCCAGTGCGTCTAGGTTGACAATCAAAGCACAAGCTGTCTGCAAACCCCTGACAATTTGTGATATCACTTGCCTTCTGGTTTAAAAACTACGGCAGAAACCTTGGAGGAGGTGTTCGCGGCTTGTTCTCTCGGTCACCATCGGATCTTCTTCTAGGCTACGTCCAATTTCCACCCAGATTCACACGCTGGCTTCAGAAATTTTAGAATAAGGCCTTCCGTCGCCTTCCTCTGGGTTAAGTTTAATTTCCCCCCGGAATTCCCTCGTTGTCCTCTTGAACTGGTACCAGATTGTCCATGATAGTTGCCAAAAATTTTGAAACTTATTCTCCCTTTTTTTTTATTGCTTGAGATTTTGACTGACTAATAATTTTTATTTTTAATTTTCAATTATTTAATTCGCATAGCCTCATTTTAATCTAAAATTACTTTTCATTTAAACGTAATAATTTAGACAAACATTTAAATTTAATTTAACAAATTTCCCAATCTAAAATACCCTTAATTTTCAATTCAAATTATTTATTAACTTTATTCTTATTTCTATTCAACTTTATTTTAATAACAATTAGTTTAAATTTTAATTTATTACTTTTAGTTTTCTCAAAATTATTTTATCTACTCAACCAATTTTTAAAATCCAAATAAATCTCTATTTAACCAATTTTTAATTAATTTTAAAATCAACAGTATTCCTAAAACTGAGGCCGCACAAATTTTTAACAATTTCAATTACAAAGATGTTTTTCCTTTTACTTGGTTCGTTTAAATTGTATAAAAATTTTCTCACCCGAGTTTTTCTTTTTGTTTTTGTTAACAAAATTTTTTTGTTCTACCATCACTTTACACAAAGATCACTGTATCCGTTTTTGTTTTCTTTTGCACTGAGTATTTTATTTTTGGAATTCCAACGCGACGAGTTTTGTAGTATCCCACTTCTTACACCAGAAAAATTCCTGTAACAATTCGGGATAATTTTGGCGCGAAAATTCTTAATTTTTGAAATTTCATTATTAGTAAATAATGATTAGTGAGTTCGTTCCACAACAAGGGTAAAAACTCTCCTCGTCTGGTCTCCAACTTGACGAACCCAACAATGAAACAAATTCTTCATGTCCAAATATTATTACTATAAGTTTAATTAAAGTAATACTTTAATTATTAGAAGTTAAGGTAAAAGTCAATCAAACATGAAGGTTGAGATTGAAAGTATTATTCAAGTACTTTGATAAGGAAAAATTCTAATTCCAAATTGATATAAATTCGGAGAGAGCAAAACACAGATTCCGCGTCGCGAGTCAGTCAAAATCTGACCTCGAAAATCGATGTTACTGGCGGGCTCCCGGATCGCGCAACGATCCATGGATCTCCCGCGTAATCCTACTTTCAATCATACTCATACTTCCAACCTATCAGAATTTAGATTTACACCCCCAACTGGACTAAAGCATGACCTAATTTCTCGTAAATCCATGATGAAACTCCGGGCTAGTACGCTTCCTGAAAAATGCTCATTAACCACGTTTCCTCGATTTAGGCTCAAATCTCATTTCATGCTTCACTATCAAAAACGTTTAAGAACACTAGTTTACAAAATTAAAAAAAAGTTCTGTACATTTAATGCCACTATTTTTTTCCTATGTATTTTGGCTCGCTAAACTCAAAAATTACATTAAAATTTTTTTTATGGATAGGTTTTCGAGATATGATTATTTGAAAATTTTTTCCATTTTTTCGGCGGTGGCTTCACATGCTAGGCCATATATCGAGTTCTAAACGTCAAATTGGGTCACACGAGTTCTCAAATTAAAGGCAATAACATTTTCAACAATCGCTCTGTATATTGTTTTCCTATCTGTTAAGTAGTTTACGTGTTATTTCCCAAAATAGATGAGAAAAGTCCATTTTTTGCGCCAAAATAACAATCGAAAATTCACTCCATCGCTGTGCAAAAAATAGAAAAATTCAAATTATGTCTAGTTTCTAATTTTTTATGTATAGATCCCAAATTTTACTCTGTTTTTCTATTTTTTCATTTTTGTATACAAAACATTTATTTAATTTATTTTATTCGTTTTTAATCATGAATTACTCCTCAATTAAAGGTTCTTACTAGAAGTTTTCTGAGAAAAATCAAGAGGCAATTTTGAACCATTTTCGAGAAAAATTTATTCAAAGAATTGCGATTGGATAATGATAGAGCCTGTATTTAAGTATTTCGAATCCTCGGTAGCTCACCCGTTAGAGCGCTTGTCTGAAATTCGGAAGGTTGCCTATTCGATTCTCGCAGCCCATACTTTCTTTTTTATTTATCGAAATGCTTATTTATTCTATAACTGTATAATAATGAATAAGATTATGCAATTTAATGACTATTTAATTATTATTTTTGGTGAAAACACTGTTTATCGTATTTTTTTAATATCTCTCGTTTGGAAATTTGTACATTTTATTAAAATTCTTCATTCTGCAATAGTTTCTAGTACATTCGAATCTTTATTTAGTGTTACCGAGAATTGATGCCGAGCTGCGTTTATGGGTGAGAGGAGCTGCGGAGGGATTGCCGTGCTCACTGATGCGTGACAAAACAGGAGCGTTGCGGCAAGGCTCTGTACCCTAACGGCCTACCTGTCTAACTGCGTCATGATTCTGCGAGAGTTCGAGCGGAAGGCACACTCGTTTACATAGCAAATAAGACCGATGGCGAGCTCGCATCGACCAGCAGTGGCACGCCGATTCCAACTGACACGCAAATATATATCGCGAAGTAGTATCTCGAAGTTATTGGAGCAATGTTAATGAAAAATAGCAGTGAATATCAATTCATTTTGATAAAAAATGTTATACCGTGGTTTAAAATGAATTCTTTACCATAAGATTTCTTGTTAATATTCAATTGAAATTCAAATTTCTTCTGAATTGGTGGCGCTGTCGTAGCTACCCAATAGGCTCTACGTTTCAACAAAGAAGAAAAAGAAGTATTGAATAGACAGAGAAAGAGAATGATTGTTTCGAAACGAAAAGACCTGTCATTGGAACACAATCGGATCGTTTCTGTCTATCTCGCATGGCAGAATGAGAAGTCAAACTGTCAAGTGTTGACGTGAGAATGGTGAAAACTGTCTCTTTCGTGGAAGTTAATCTAATATTTATATAAGTAAGTGATTTTTTGTTAAATAACTTCTTCGTATGTCTGGTTATGAAACTGCGTCATCATTATGCGCTATATACGAAAAAGTGCGTATTTCCCACTTGAAGTGTTTCCGTGCGGTGTTCTGGTGAAAATAGTAATGTGTTTTTGGAAATTGCTATCTTCTTATGGTTCAAACAAGCGAGGGACAGAGGTGATTCAGTATCTGGATCGATTATTCAAGAGAAAGCTCTCCTTCTAAACGAGATGCTCAACGGCCCGCAAACGTTATGAGTACGCAAGCAGGAAACACATTTATTTTTACGTGTAACAGCAAAATTTCTTCCTCATTTCCGTTAAATATTCAGTTTACCCTTGTCTCAGTATTAGAAGAATAATTTTCCAAATATTTTTTACCACACAGTAAAATCCACCGGAAACGGTTCATACACCTCTGACTGTTTACGTTCTAATAATCTGGATTTACAGTCAAGGTCAGCCCCAAAATCGACAGTAAATCCAGATTCGATTGTATTTATATCAACATCATAATATATTTAACTTAATTATTTTCTTGGCCATTCATCATAATAGACACAGTAGGTGTTTAAATATTTGCCGCGCTTTAACGACGCCACTCGTGGCGTAAATATGTACTATAATATAGTACGGAGTCTGGCCGCAGTGCGAGCGCCATCGACTCGGCGAGAAGAAATGGTTCGCTCACAAGTTCAGTTCAGGCCCTGACATCGAGTAGCGATGATCTCGCTCCTGATCCGTCGAAGAGTGAAGGCAATCTCCACAGGAGCTCCAAGGAACGTGTTCTTTCCTGATAACAAGTAGTGGTGATCTCGCCCCTCATCCGTCGCCGAGTGAAGTAAATCTCCGCAGCAACTCTAATGAACGTTTTCTTTTGTATTGTTTCGCGAGTTTAAGAAAAAGTAAGTTTAATAAAAGTGGGGAAAAATCTATTTTATTAATCCAGTTCTCCATTAATCGAGTTCCCTCCGGGTTTGCCTCATTCGAGAGGGTCCCGGGTTTTTTAAAAACAATTCTCGATTTAAACTGCTCTTCCGGGCTAGCCTCATCCGAGAGGGTTCCGGGTTAATTAAAAACACTTCGCGATTTTAACTGCTTTTCCGGGCTCGCCTGATCCGAGAGGGTCCCGGGCTAATTAAAAAAAAATCGGGATTTAAACTGACCTTCCGGATTCGCCTCATCCGAGAGGGTCCGGGGTTAATTAAAAAGAACTTCGCGAACACCAAAGAAGTGTTAGATCAAAAGAGCGACCGAGGGATATCCATAACGAAGAGAGGTCATATCTTGCTCCTCACAGGGATCACAGCGCAAAAGTAGCTTTAAAAAGGGGAAGTAGGGTGATTTTCTAACGAAAAAGGGGACAATAGGGGAAAGATTAAACATTTATTTTTGATATGTTTAACAACGTTCTCATAAATATTTCTTTCCAAGATACGTCATTTCGTCCTTACTATAATTAATACTTTCAATGTCAATTTAAAACTACACTCTTCAGTAGAGAGAAGTAAAAACACTAAAATTAATCGAATCGTTTGAGCTGAGGGATAACAATTTGCAGTCCCACATCGAAAACAAGTGAAGAAAAAAAATTTTCAAATCAGTTAATATCTTTTGTTCTCACTTTTAAATTTACAATATGGGGCAAAATTCGTCAAGTTTACCCGCCTAAAAACTTGTTGTCTCCGATTTTCTTGAAAGTCCGCGAAATGATTGTCCTAGTGAAACTCTTTCAATTTTCCTAAGAGAACGTATCTAGTACGACAGGTTGTCAGCATACAGGGGCTTGAATTTTCAAAATTTTACCGCGCACGCTGATACTCAATTAACCATAACTTCTACAAGAGTTATCCAAATTGACTTTTTATGGAGGTTT
>JAABKJ010013813.1:0-10232 GCA_011634705.1 Andricus grossulariae
ATTGTGAATCAATTTGTTGCTTATTCTGCAAAAATTATTCATGATAAAATGGATTTCTTTTCAATATTAATTTATAAGAAATAAAGTGTTAGAAAAAAAGAGTCAGAAGACGCAGAAAAAAAGGGTTCAGGGCTTCAGGTACCTGACGCTGGAGTTTGCAGCAGGATAAAAAACGCAGTAAAAATCCAGCCGAAGTCACTGCTTCCTCCGGCGGCCGGAGGGAACAGTAGCCGAAGTTTAAAACTGGACTTCGGCAATAAAATTTCAATGGAGACATTATTTTTAAACTATGTTGTCGAGATTTCATTGTTGGATTTATGATTTTTTTTTCAATTTCCAAGAATTTCATAGTTAAATTTGAATGTTGGACGTTAAAGAGGAATTTAAATTTTTAGAGTGTCTACCCGGCGGATGATTTTAAATTCCAGGTCATTTTCCAGTTTTCTCCCTGTCAATTGTTAATTTTGCCCGGTCAATTTAAAAGAGTTCAAAAGATTTGAATGACTAAAAACGAAAAGAATTATAATTCTGAGTCGGAAATTCCCTGTTTCAAAGTAAAAATTATAATTCTTTATGGAATTTAGTATTACAATATAAATTAGAAATATAAATTAGATTATATTAATTATTATTATATTATCAAATTGATTTATTATATTATACTATAAATATAAATTACAATTCTTTACGGTAATTCCCTGTTTCAAGTTAGAATTATATTAATTATTTATTCACAACTTTTTAAATTATAATTTAGCAATATAGTAACTCCCCTTTTCTAAAATTTTGAAGAGGACAATTTTAAATTCTGACAAATTTTTATCTGCCAACAAAAAAAGAATGTATTAATTCGAATAAATTCTGTTTTGGAAAGAAGGAATTTTCAAAATCTGACGAATTCTGACTTGGAACAAGAATTGTTTCCGTAAATTTCTTTCTTATAAATCAAAATTAAGATTATTTTCCATTTCGGTTCCAAAGACAAAATTATAATTATTCGAGGTAATTCCCTGAACATAACTCAAAACGATATTTCTTTACTGAAATTCAATGTCGAAACAGAATTATATATCTGTTCAAAAATTCCCTGTTCCAAATCCGAATCATCATTCTTTTAAAAAATTCCCTGCTACTAGTCAAAATTGTAATTCTTTTGGAAAATCCCTTGTTCCACATATGAATTATAATTTTTTTCCAAAATTCTTTGATTCAGCTCAAAATTATATATAGTTGCTGCAGAAAATTTTCTGTTCGTGTCCTAACTCAGAATTAGTGTAATAAAATATATGAAACCACTTCCCGGTCAGGTAGACACTCTAAATTTAATTTCTTAAATTTGAGAAAGGTAGAATAATTGAGAATAAACATTTGAAAAAACTCACCACCATCAGATGTCTTCTGTGGTGCTTCATTCTTAGGCAGTGTTTCCGTTTCCGGCTTGTCACCAGTCTCTCCATTTGTCTTTTGATGGATTTGCTCTGACTGACTGTGAACAGGTGTCGGAGTGGTACCTCTCGAGCTGACGTTTTTCTCATTAACCTTCCGCTCCTTCTGTTCCTTCGGCTCCTTATGCAAGGGTGGCATCTCCGGGATGGTGATGGCGTTCGAAGGCGGCGGATTCTGTGATTTCCGACGAGGTGGCGAACTGGACTTATTTTTGTTGACTAAGTTGGGGAATGGTTCCTTGGCAGGAACGGGATTAGCACCCAAGACAGTGGCGGACGGGAGCGGGAGATCAGGAATATTTGAGCTCGGACTGGTTGATGGAATTTGAGTTTGGGACATGACCTGAGGTGGCAAAATCGTGCTCTTCACCTCGACCTCAGGAGCAGGAACACGATCTACTGGAGTAGTCTGCGTAGGAATTTTATCTTTATTCGCGAGAATAGCCGGGGAACTCGTTTGCGATTGGAGTTCCTCGGTGACAACAACTGGCTTGTCTGCTCCTCTCGGCTGGAATTCTTTGATAGGAGGTTGAAGTGGTTTCGACTCTACTTTAACTGGGCACGATTCTAATTGAGCCGGGTTACTAGAAGTAGGTAACGATTGACTGTTTGGCGAAAAAGCGCCGGGTAAACTTTGTGTTGGGGTGGGAGGACCGGTATTAGACTGACTATTTGTATCGGTAACATTGGAGCTCGTTTGGACTTTGAGGTGGGGTAAGCTTTGGGATGTGTTTTGGGAAGTGGGAGACTCGGGTGCGCTAGTTGCCACCGGGGAATCAGAACTCGGCTCGGTCGCAGCTTTTGCGACCATCGCCGCAAAGTCAGCTATCACAGCTTTATCGCAATTCTGCAACAATCACCAAATCTTCGTGACAGAGGGCGAAATATGGAAATTCAAGTGCTTTCGCATACAACAACTAAAATCTGGTTCCAAAGTCAAATCATAGACTCAGTAGATAAATAAATTTAAAATATAAATCAGGGTGGCTGCTAAAATTTCATTTTCCCTAACCATTAATATTTAAATTAAAGATGTTGTTCAAATATCAACACTGTTTTGATTTTCTAATCACCGTCTCTAATTGACATTTATAGACCCTGGTCAACACCTCAACTCCTTCTTGATTAATATTTGTGGAGTAAAATTTTGAACATAGAATCCTTTATAAATGCATTGAAATAATTTTAAATATATCATTCTCAAAGCTGCCACAGCTTAATTTATTTGAAAACAGTGACTAGGTGACCTACTTAAAATGAAAAAGTGACACAAAGGGACTAATTTTTAACACAAAGTCACTAAAAGTGAATAAAGTGTATTGATAATTCCAGGCGAATTAAAAAAAAATGCAAATGAATTGAAAAAATTCGTTTAAAATGAGTTTAGAAAAAGTCAAGTTAATCAAAAAAATTGGATGAAATTCCTGAGAATTCAAGGTGAGTTAAGAAGATTTTAGAATGAATTAAACAAAAACTAAAAAAATGCGCTTAATTGAGTAAATTTAGAAGAATACAAGTGAATTCAATAGATTTCTTCAAATCTTTGCAACCCTACGAAATCCCTCACACATTGTGAATAAACTCTTTGAAATCCATTAAAATATTGTAAAATCCCGTCAAATTCTATTAGATGATGATTTTAAGGGAGTTTAAAACTCCTTTAAAATCATTTAAATCTTCGGAAATCTTAAAACAATCCATCGGAATCTTTTAAAATATCTTAAATCCTTACATATCCTGTAAAATCGCTCCGTATCTTCTAAAATTCTTTACGGGCGCATGAAATTTTGTTTGTAATCCCTTAAAATCATTGAAATCTCTTGAAAATTAGCATTGGTATTTTTTTTTAAACACCCTAAAATATTTTTAATCATTTGAACTCCATGCAAATTATTGAAATCTATTAAAAATGCCTTGGAATATTTTTAAATATCGAAAAATATTGCAATTCCTTTGAAATATTTTGAAATCCCTTGAGAATTCCTTGAAATGTTTAAAATTACCCTAAAATCTTAAGAATCGTTTGAAATTCCTTGAAATCATTAAAATCTATTATAAATGTCTTTGAATTTTTAAAAACATCCTAAAATTCTCGAAAATCTTTGGTAATACCTTAACTGAAATCAATTATGAATTCCTTGGAACGTTGTGAAAAACCGTAAAATATTTTAAATCCTTTAAAATATTTTGAAATCGCTTAAAATTTTGTAAAGCTCTTGGAAATGTCTTGAAATCTTTTATAATACCCTCAAATACTTGAACTCCGTTGAAATCTTTTGGAATCTATTGAAACTTGTTAAAGCTCTGTAACATTCATTGGTTGTTTTAAAAATACTCTAAAATTTATAAAACCCTTTGGAAACACATCCAACTATGGAAATCCATTCAAAATTCCTTGGAACCTTTTAAAATACCCTAGAAATATTCCAAATCTTTTAAAATCCCTGGAAAATTTAAAAATTTTAGGAATCTTTTTAAAATACCATCAAATATTTCAAAAGCATTTTAAAAAATCTCAGAAATATGTATAACCCTGAATTAAATAGTGCTTTGACCATGGAATAATTTATTGAAAGAAAAGTGACTAAAAAGTGATTTGAGAAAGAGGTGACTATGTGGCAGCTCTGATTATTCGTGACATTTGCTTCTTACAGAAATTCCCTGACTTTTGTCATTTTTTCCCCGTCAAAATCCCTGACTTTTCTTTGACTTTCCCTGACCAACAAAATTCCCTAACTTTTATCTGATTTTTCCTAACCTGCGGCCACCCTGTTGAAAGGTCGAAATAAAATAAATATATAAATTTTAGAACGATTTGAGAGATTATATCAATTTGAAAATAAAAGATTTACCGTGTAAATTTGTAAGCAATCGAGCGGAAGAGTCAATTAAATAGTAAATTAGGCTGTTATTAAATTAATTATTTGACATTCTTCTAGTCGATTACTTGTAATGATTGTTTTGTAATCACTCACCTGCACGTGAGGGGCACCTTCACCACTAATAGAGCCATCACTCTCGTAGAGTTCGTTACTGATACTGGCACCAGTTTTTGGATCTATGATTGGGATGGCATGCGATCTCCTCGTTTTTTTGCTTGCGACAATGCTAGCCGCACTTGGTGCACCACCGTTGTGCCCCGAATATACTTCTGCAAAAGAAAAAAAGAGCATATGGAATATTTAAATTTTCAGTAAAAGAAAAAGAACTTTAAACAAAATAGTTCAATTTTCAATTAAAGAGATAAATTTTCAATTGATACGATGAAACGTCAATAACAAAAGTTAATTTTTAACAACAGAGATTAAACTTCAACAAAGTACTTGAATTTTCTTTAAAAAAAAAAAGAAATCTCAGCGAAAAATGTACCGGTTGATATGTCAACCAAACAAGGTTTTAATTGTGAATCGGAAACCTGGGTGGCCGTTTTAATCAAGGAAAAAATTTCCCGGTCATTTCCCGGTTCAGAAAAATTTTGCACGCTCATTGAAATTTAGATTCAAAACTGAACTTAAAATTAAAACACTCAAAGTTGAAGTCTTTTGAAGTTTAAATTTCAAGAATTAAAACCAAAAAATTTGTAATTCAAATGCTCAATAATTTAGATATATAAAATGGAAGCTATTAAACACTTTTTAATTGATCAATTTTAAAATTAAATGCCGCTAAACTACAAAATTAGGCATTTTTAACTTTTATAAATTGTACAGTTCAAAGCTCCAAAAAAATATAAATCCACGCTATTATGCTCTAAATTAAAGAATGAATCAAAAAATTAATAAATTTTAAAAATTATATCATGTTACGCAAATTTAAGACAGAAACATTAAAAATTGAAACATTACAAATGTTTTTTAAATTAAACACTTTTTAAATTAAAAGTTAATTTTTTTAATTTTGAGTCGTAACAAATTGACAATTTTTCAACTGTTATTCATACATTTAATTTTGGTTTGAAATATTTTTAAATATTATCTTAAAAATTGCTTTAAAATAAAAAATCACTTTTAGTTTTTCTAGGAATATTTAGAAATTTTTATTTTTATCTTGAATCCTCTTAAAATCCTTAAATAGCCTCAAAATTTAATTTCAAAATCTTCAAAAATGTACATTGCATTTTACACTTTTTGGAACTTTGACAAATTTTTTATTATTTTTGACATTTTTTCAAAAACTCTAAATATCTTTTTAAATTATTCGAATTTAAAATTTTCCAGATTTTTTTGCAATTTTGAGAATCCTTTGAAAAATATAAATATATTTTAAAAACTAATTTTTCAAAATGAAAAATCATTTTAATTTTCCTAGAAATCTTAATAAATTGTTCTCATTGTTTTGAATTTTCTTAAAATGTTTAAAAAGCTTCTAAATTTTTCGTACGAAATCTTCGAAAATCTACATTTTGTTTTACATTTTTTGAAATCCTTTTAAGTTTTCAATTATTTTTTAATCTTTTCAAAACTTCTAAATATCTCTTAAACTTACTTACATTTTTTCTAAAGTAATAATTGTTCAATTGTTATTTATTAGTTAAAAATTTTTTTAATTCGTTTTAAATATTCTGTTAAAATTAATTTTTCAAAATAAAAAATCATTTAAAAATTTCACAGAAATCTTAAAAAAAAATTTGATCATATTAAAACCTTTCTAAATCCTTAAAAAGCTTGGAAATTTTTATTTGAAATTTTCAAAAATCTATATTTTGTTTTAAATATGTTTAAATCTTTTCAAGTTTTTAACTAAATTTGAATGTCCTCAAAATTTTTAAGTATTTCATGAACTTACTCGAATTTTTTCTAAATCAATTTTTGCTTAACTATTATATACATCAAAATTAAACAATTTCATTAACAAATATCAATTTTATTTTAAATAGAACAATTATAGTTAACATTGCGACATTCAAAGTTTATGTTTAGATCTCTCAAATTTGGACGATTCAAGGCTTGTTGTTTTAAACAATTCGAAATCATTTAGTTTTAAATATTTCATTTATAATTGCTTATTTCAAATAAACAGTGAAACATTGCTAAATATTGAAAAATTGCTCTTTTTCTTCATTACAAATTTTCAAATTTAATTTTAAATTATTTTAAAATTGAATATAGTTTACAAAGTTTCAAACGGACGTTTAAATTTGTTTTAAAAAGAGATCTTTTAAAAAAGGCTTTCGAATTGAAACAGTTCAATTTTTAACGTTAAAATCTGTAAATTGTTTAATTTTGGACAGATTCAGACTCGTCCTGTAAAATCAATAAATTACTGTTCAATTTAAAATACTCGAACTGCAGTTCAATTTTAAAAATCATTTCAAACTTATTTTAAATTGCATTATATATGATCTGATATGAAATTTGTGTTATTTCAAGTGATGCGATAGATTTTTCTTCTAAAAATTTTTATAATTCCCAGTCAAAAAATAAATTCACTGTCATTTTCCAGTTTTTACAAGTCACAAAAAGTTCCCGGTTTGCTCGGTCCAGGGGTCACCCTGAGATACAGTTGAATTCAACCGAAAATGACGAATTTTCAACAAGAGTTAAATTTTCAAACAAAAAATATGAATTTTCGACCAAGAAGATTATTTGAACTAAAAAAGGCTTATTTTCAACCAAACAACCTGAATTTTCAACTAAAAAAAAAAACATTTAAATCCAGTGATATAAAGCTACTTTTACGTATGAAAAATCATTACTTAATTTTATATCACAATTTTAAAAAAATCGAAGGGAGCTCTCGGAAAAATTCCGACAATTCCAAGTTTTTCCAGGTGAGTAGACACCCTGATTGATATATTTGTAGGAATCCAGATTCTAAAAACAATTGAAAATTGTTGAAGAAATTGAAGAAACTTCTTTTTTCAATTAAACCTCGATAAACATGACGTGCTTTTAAAAATTAAACTTTAACACACAAGCTTCACTTTCATAAATTACAAGTCACAAATGTATATTCAAAAATCATCGCGTTAAAAAAACTGACCAATCCAATTCACTTTCACAATTACAGTCACACCAGAAAATTGGGAAAAAGATCCTCATAGAAGATTACTCACCAAAGTACAGTTTGTACTTATTATTAACGACAAACATTGTACTACAACGTAAAATAATCGTCTAATTTTAAATCTTTCAAAAAATGAAAAACTAAAATTATTAGGCTTCATAGAATAAAAAAGTGCAATTTTAACTCTAAAATGTTAAATGCTCAAGTTAAAATTAAAAACGTTAGGTCTAAACTTAAAAAGAAACTAGGGAATTGACAAGCCTACACTCCGCAACGTTGGGAGATAAACTGGCCAAAACTGCAAGGAGCGGAAATTCCAAAGTTAGGCCGGGACCTGTTTCCGTATCGCAGCTGAATCTGTGTTAGTGAGGATAAGGCGCTAAGGGTAAAGACCAACCACTACTAACACCTAAAGTAAACTAGAAACCAGGGTTTCCGATTCGTGTGTCCTTTCCAGTTCCGAAAATGAGGGTGTCTTGGGAAAACCGGAAAGCCGTTTTTGATTGAATGACAATTAGACTGTGAGGACCCTAAACTGCTAAAGTCACAAGTACCTTTGATAGACGACGCAGGTACGAAAACCTTCCTTGAACCTGAAACCAGGCAGGCTCCTCCTACTTTCACTTTTTGTACCATTATCTGCTAAAAGTCGAACGCAAGGAAGTCAATTAAATGAATGAAGAACAAAATGCACCTTTCAACGAAAAATTATGGGCGACTGCTACTTTCCCTTTCTGTCTTTCGCTGTTACGGAATTACTGAATTTGTGAAATTTATGATACGGAAGCTAAAGGGTTGGCTATGAAACAAAAGAGGATTAGTGAAATAACGGGCAGAGTAGTAAACCAAATATGCATGGTAAAATTTAGATTTTGAGAGCGATAGACAATTCCGAGCGAGCTACCTGAGCACTAATCGCTAGAGTTCGAAAATTTACAGTACCTAATTTATTTGTACCCCTTTTCTTTCTTACAGCGCTATCATTACGTAAAATCAAAATAAGATTTTAATCTCTTTCTGGAATACTACTTCATGGAAAATTGAAAAATCAACGAATTGAAATAGTTTTTGTTTAAAATAATGCATAACTTCATCAATTTATTTAAATCTAAACTAATTGCTATTTTGTACCAAGCTCTTTGAAAATGCTTTTGTGCATTAAATATCTTTAAAAAATCGGCCTAAATCAGTTTTTTTAATGAAACTTACCCGTCTGAGCAATAGGCATGGTCATCGCTGGCATTGGCTGAGGAGGTTGTGCAGGTTGCTGAAGTGAACCCTGAGGTACCACCGAATTTCCCTGAGCATTAGCCAATTGCCCCTGCATATGTTGTGTATTGCTATTTACAGCGTTTGCAGTAGCATTTCTTAAATACGCAGGATTTACTTGATAATCTGCAAAACCCCATTAAAAAATATGTTATTTTCTCAACAGATAGCACCTGAAATAGTTTAATGTTTCTAAATTAAAAAAACAAACAAGTAATTAAAAAGGATCAGGACCGAGAGGGTATTCACTTCTGAAATCATTCAAATCCCGCGATCCCAACATCTTTAAAGATCGGAATTAGCGATTGAAGATACCTGATCTCTAAAGGATTTTTTTTTCAAGATTTGTGAAGATTTGAAAGATTTCCGAGATCACCGACGGCATTTGAAACTGTTTTAAAACCCCCTGAATCAAGACACTTACATGGAGTCTGATGTGGGGGTTGAAACGCATAAAGGTTTGGCGCAATAATTGTGGTGGCTGGATGATGGTAAGTCTGATAAAAAGCATTTTGCCCTTGATTGTGGTGGGCCTGATGAGGTGCTCGAAACTGAAAAAGAGAAAAGAAATGAGACTTCTGAACTCAAAAGCGGTAATTAATTATTTCAGTTTTACACAACGTTGATTTCAGTCGATAGGCAATTTGCCGGCATAATTTGAATTTTTTAGATCAGAACTTTCGGGATTCGATATACGGCTTTCAGGCCTCAGATTCACTCCATAGCTAAAAATTGTGTAAATAGTGTCACAAATGTGGAAAAACAGTGTAAAATCAGTGTCATAAAAGGTTTTAAGTATTAAACATATGCGTAGTCCGAAATCAAAAAGTGTGCAATGGAAAATTAGCTTAATTTTCTAGCAAAATTTCCAGTTTTCTGACCTAATATTTTTAAAGTATTAAAGATGAATTTCAATGTTTATTTGTTCTCGGGTTAATTTGTTTCAGCTGAAAAGTCTACTCTTATTAAATTTGTTGTTCTGAATTCATCTTCTTTGATGAAAAATTTTATTAGGTTCAAAGATAAGTTATTTTGTTGAAAATTCGTCCTTCTGGCTTCAAAATTCAACAATTTGATCGAAATTTTTTTTTCATAAGTTTTTTTCTGGTTGAAAATTCCAATATTTTGTTGAACATTTATCTTTTCAGTTTGAAAATTCATCTCTTTCTGTACAAAACTCACTTTTTTTTTTGTTAAAAATGCAACTATCTGACCGGAAATTCATCTGTTCCAGTTGAAACTTTTGTAAAAAATTCCACAATATGATTCAAAATTTGTATATTTTGTTGAGAATTCGTATTTTTTGGTAGAAAATCATTTTTATGTTTTGTTAAAAATGCAACGATTTGGTTGAAAATTATTCTCTTGGTTGATGATTCATTTTTTGGGCCGAAGATTCATAATTTTACTTGAAAATTCGTTTACGGGGGGTTTTATATTAATTTTTTAAATGGGAAATTTAAAAATTTTGTTGAAAATTCAATTGATCGGTTGAAAATTCATATTCTCAGG
>JAABKJ010013814.1:0-10232 GCA_011634705.1 Andricus grossulariae
GAGCCGAAAAGTGAGGTTTTTGGGAAGTTTATTTTTAAATTGTGAATCAATTTTTTGCTTATTCTGCAAAAATTATTTATGATAGAATGGATTTCTTTTCAATCTTAATTTATGAAAAATTTAAATAGAGACACTAAACTCATGATTCTTTCCAATCTGCAGGGTTTGCTTATGAATTAAATTATCAAGATTTCTTCCAATTGAGTTTACATATTTCACTCAATTTTCTTGTAAGAAGCCTTCTTTTTATGTAAATTTTTGCAAAAAGAATGTTTTGAATTTTAAAAATTTATTTAGAAATGCATGTAATATTTTGGATTGCTTTCCTTTCCTATTTGGAAAATTTAATAATCTGCATGGATTGGCTTCAGAATCACCCACAAAAAAAATTTTATTTAGATTTTTGTGTTTTAGCGTCAATTTTGGATAGAAGCTGCAATTTGTGTCCAATCCTAATGATCAAGAGCTAATTTTCTTTTTGTGAAAGATTCTTTCCAATTTTACTTGGAAGGATTTTATTTTGAAAAATTTTAGCAATCAAACACTTATTATTTTTGCTAACAAAGTTTTTACTGCATGATAATAATTTTAATAAAATCCAACCAAACAGAATTGTAAAGAACCTTTCATGGCATAAAATAAGCGTTTGGTCATTAGGATTGGATAAGAATGGCAGCTTTTAGCTAAAATTGAAGCTAAAATACAAAAGTTCATGTAAAATTTGTTAAATAAACAATTTCAACCTAAACATTTTTTTTCTGAAGCACGCTGAGATTTTATTAGTCAGGAAAATTCAGGGAAAAGTCACGGATTCAAAAAAAATCTTGCAAAAGTCAGGGAATTTCTACAACATGCTCTTTAAATAATTGTTGAGGATAATAAATTTGAAATTTTGAAACTTCAATTGGAAATTGTTTTATTCCGTTTATTAAAGATTCTTTATTAAAAATGTTACAAGATTAGGATTCTGGTCTTTGAATATTAATGGCCAGAGGCCGTTCAAAAAATACGTAACGCCTTTAGGAGGTTTTGTTGAAAATTCTTTTTGGGTTCAAAATTCAGTTATTTAGATAAAAAATTTAATTTTTATTGAAAATTCATATTTTGGCGTTGAAAATTGAACAGAAATAATTTTTTCTTCAACATATACTATTACGCTATTGGCTGAAAATTAATCTGTTTTGGTTGAAAATTGAACTACTTGCTTGAATTTTGAACCAACTTGTCAAAAATAATTTTTGTTTGAAGATTCATCATTTTAGTTGAAAATTCATCTCTTTGACTGAAAATTATTATTATTTTTTTTGAAAATCAATTTTTTAAACTGAGGATTTAACTATTCCAGTTGAATATTCATCATTTTAACTGAAAATTCATTTCTTTGCTTGAAAGTTGAACTGCTTTATTGAACATTTTTTTTGGTTGAATGTCCATCTCTTTGGCTGAAAATTTAACTGTTTCATTGAAAATTCATTTTTTTGTCGTATAAAATAATTTTTGAACTGAATATGCAAGTTTTTAATTTTTTGTTTGAAATTGATATTTTTTAGTTGAAAATTCATCTTTTTCGGTAAAAAATTAATTCTCTTGATTTGAACTTTCCTTTTTTTTTGGTGAAAATGCATGTTTTTGGTGTGAAATTAAATTTTGGTCGGAAAATTCATCTTCTTGGTTGAAAGTTCGTCTTTTCGGTTTTTGAAATAGAATCTCTTTTGGTAGAAATTTCATCTCTTTTGGTTGAAATATCAATTATGACATTTTTTTTCGAGAATTCATATTTTCAGGTTGAAAATTCAACTATTTTACAAAAAATTTGTCTTTTGGCTTGAAAGTTCAACAATTTGGATAGACTTTTTTTTATTTCTTGATTGAAAAATATTTATTTGTTGAAAATTCGTCTTTTTGGTTGAACGTTTAGCTATTGTGTTACAAATTCGTTTTTTTATATTTAGCATCAATTTTCTAAACTAAAAAATTTGTTGGTTGAAAATCTAACTGTTTTGTCTGAAGTGAACCTTTTTGTTGAAAATTCGCCTTTTTGGTAAAGTTGACCTAATTTGTTAAATTTTTTTTTCTGTTTAAAACTAATTTTTTAAACTAAAAATGTAACATTTCCATTTTTGGTTGAAAATTGACCTTTTTTAGTTGAAAATTCGACTTTTTTAGTAGAAAAAAAATAATCTGGGTTTTAAATTTTCTCTTTTTTGGTTAAAAATACAACTGCTTGGTCTAAAATGAACTTTATTATTGAAAATTCATATTTCATATTGAAAATTCAACTGTCGTACAAAAAATTCGTCTTTTGGCTTGAAAGTTCAATAATTTGA
The DNA here is from genome assembly GCA_011634705.1 of Andricus grossulariae. Lineage (NCBI taxonomy): Eukaryota > Metazoa > Arthropoda > Insecta > Hymenoptera > Cynipidae > Andricus > Andricus grossulariae. The sequence continues at coordinate 2,328 of JAABKJ010013814.1, forward strand.
ATGGACTTTTTTTCTTTCTTGATTGAAAAATATCTATTTGTTGAAAATTCGTCTTTTTGGTTGAAAGTTGACCTATTTTGTTAAAAGTTCGTTTTTTTTTCACTTCAAAATTAATTTTTCAAACTGAAAATGTAACTTTTCCATTTTTGATTAACAATTTATGTATTTTCTCAAAAATCAGTTTTTTTTTCTGTTTAAAACTAATTTTTTGAACTAAAAATGTAACATTTCCATTTTTTGATGAAAATTGATCTTTTTTAGTTGAAAATTCGACTTTTTTAGTAGAAAAAAATCTAGGTTTTAAATGTTCTCTTTTTTGGTTAAAAATACAACTGTTTGGTCTAAAATGACCTTTTTTATTGAAAATTCATATGACATATTGAAAATTCAACTATCGTACATAAAATTTGTATTTTCGCCTGAAAGTTCAACAATTTGGATGACATTTTTTTTCTCGTTTGAAATTTAAATATTTGGTCAAGATTTCAACTAATCTGTTTGAAAATTTGTCTTTTTTGCTTTAAAGTTCATCTATTTGGTTGATAATGTAATTATTTGGTTAAAAATGATTTTTTTGTTGTTGAAAATTCAACTATTTGGTTGAAGTTGAATCTTTTTTGTTTGAAAATTCGAATCTTTGGTTGAAAATTCAACAATTTGGTTAAGGATTCCACTATTTTGTTGAAAATTTAATTATTTTGTTAAACATTCATCTCTTCAGTTGAAAAATTACTTTTTTTAACTGAAAATTTAACTATTCAATTTTTGATTGAAAAATGATCTTTTTTAATTAAAAATTTGTCTTTTTGGTAGAACCCAATTTTCTTGGTTGAAAATTCATATTTTTTATTTAAAATTCAACTATTCCAGTTGAAGATTCATCAATTTAGTTGAAAATTCATCAGTTTAGTTAGAAAATTAAATTTTTTTACTGAAAATTTAATTATTCTATTCTTGGTTAAAAACTGATCTTTTTCAATTTCAAATCAAACCATTTGGTTGTAAATTTGTCTTTTTTAGTTGAAAATTCAGCTATTTCGTTAAAAATTCATGTATTTTTTTCGAAAAATCGTATTTTTTGGTAGAAAATTAATCTTGCTTAAAAATTCATCTTTTTGGTTGAAAATTCAAGTATTCCAATTAGAGATTCATAACTTTATTTGTAAATTTATCTTTTCAATTGAAAATTCAACTACATATTACAGTTAAAGTTTCATCATTTTAGTAAAAATTCATGTTTTTGGTTTAAAATTCAAATATTACAGTTGAAAATTCATAATTTTAGTTGAAAATTCTTCAATTTAATTGAAAATTTAACTGTTTTGTTGGAAATTTGTTTGCTTTTTTGGTTGAAAATTAATTTTTTTTAACTGAAAATTTAACTGGACCATTTATGGACAAAAATTTATCTTTTTAGTTCAAAATTTCACTATTTGGTCGAAAATTTGTGTTTTGTAGTTCAAAATTCAACTATTTGTTTGAAAGATCATGTATTTGGTTGAAAAATCGTCTTTTTGGTAGAAAATTAATCTTATTGTTTGAAAAATAATTTTTTTGTTGAAAATTCAAGTATTTCATTCAGCTATTCATAATTTTATTTGAAAATTGATCTTTTTGGTTAAAAATAAAACTACTTGGTTAAAAGTTGTTTATTTTAACTGAGAATTTAACTATTTGGTTGAAAATTGATATTTTTTAGTTGAAATTCAACTATTTGGTACTTCAAAGACAAATTTAAGAAATTGATTGTTATGTTTTCAGTATTATTTAATTTTTTTAATTAATCGATCGAATATCTTTTAATACAATTTGTTAAAGCTTTTTAAATTAAGAATTTTAATTGAATCCTTAGAAACTGAAAAAAGATTAAATTTTTACCAAAAAAGACGATTTAGTTGAATTTTGAACTAAAAAATATCAGTTTTCAACCAAAAATGGAATAGTTAAATTTTCACTTAATAAATTATTTTTCCAGTTAAAACAATTAATTTTAAACTAAAATGATGAATCTTTAACTGAAATAGACGAATTCTGATCCAAAAGGATGCATTTTTAACAAAAGAATGACTTTCAACCAAGTAGTTTTTATCTTCAATCTAAAAGATGAAATTTCAACTAAAATGATTAATACTTAACTGGAATACTTAAATTTTCAACCAAAAAGATAAAGTTTCAAATAAGAAGGTTAATTTTGAAACATAAAGAATAATTGTATACCAAAAAATACGTTTTGTCAATAAAAGAGATGAATTTTCAACTAAAAAAGACAAACTTTTAACCAAATAATTTAATTTTCAGTTAAAAAAATTAATTTCTAACAAAAAAATTTCCTACAAAAAAAAAGACAAACAAATTTTCAGCCAAAGTGATTCATTTTTTAATGAAATGATGAGTATTTTACTGGAATAGATGAATCTTCAACTGGAGTAGATAAATTTTAAGTCAAATAGATGAATTTTTAACAAAATAGTTTATCTTTCAACCAAGTAGTTGTATTTTGAACCAAAAAGTTATATTTTTAACTAAAATTGTATATTTTCAACCAAAAAGATGAATTTCCAAATCTTTTTGTATACAAAAAGATTAATTTTCTGCCAAAAAATACTATTTTTCAACAAAATACCTTAATTTTTAACGAAATATTTGATTTTTTAACAAAAAATATCAGTTGTCAACGTGAAAATTAAATTTTCCAGTTTGAATTTTCGGTTAAAAAACTTAATTTTCAACCTAGCTTATAAATTCCCAACTAAAATGATGAATCATTGACTGGAATAGTTTAATTTACAACTAAAAATGGTATTTTTTCAACCTGAAATTGGATGGTTCAATTAAATTTTTTTTTATTGTGTTCATCTAGAGAGATACATTTTTAACTAAAATGTTAGAATATTCAATTGCAATAATTACATTTTCAGTTAAAAAAAAAATTAATTTTCTGTCAAAGAAAAAACGAATTTTCAACAAAATAGCTCAGTTTTCAACCGAAGAGCTAAACTTTTTATTGAAATGATTAATCTTGAACCAACAAAAATGAATTTTTAACAAAAGAGTTTAACTTTCAACTCACAAAATGAAATTAGTATTAAAAAAAAAAGATGAATTCTAAACGAAAAATCAAGTAGTTGTTATGCCAACAACAAAAAAATATAATTTTTGATGAGAAATAGTTGAATTTGACAAACAGACAAAAAACTACTTTTCGACATGAGTTTAATTTTCAACTTGAAAAGATTTTTCTGTTGTCGAGGGAGAGAAACAATTGCAAACAAGCTGTTGAATTTTCAAGCAAAGAGATAAATATTTGAATTTTCAACTAAAAACGATCAATTATCAAACATAATAGTTCATTTTACACTTTACAAAATTAAATAAACTAAATTAAAAATCTCGCGCTTTAAAGTATGTATATACTTTTATTTTAACTTATCCGAAGTTTACCAATACGGTGGTTCAAAACAGGCTTTTTTGATGACAAAAGAGTTTTTTATTCTGTTTAAAATTTAGGGTAAATAATAATTTTTGTCGTTTAGGAAAACTGGATCTGATGATTATAAGTGCTGCCTCAAAAGTGACAAGTTTGAAACATGAAAAAAGACTTAAAAATCATCGATGCAATGCTTTTATGAAAACCCCATTTTTTTCCTTTGAAAAAAAGATTAAAATTGTAATAAAAATCTCATTTTATTTTCTATCGAAGATTTTATACAATAATATTAATTTGAATATTTTAATTTCTGAGGACGCTGTTATTCTACCTGATTTCACGAGTTCACATTTTGGCCGCACTGAAAAAATAAATGGTGTATTGCAGCGTAGCGGATCCCAATAACGTTTCAGTTTTAAATATTGCATCGTTCATACACAATTATTATTAATATAACTACATAAACTTAGAATATAAATTATGAAAACATTAACGTTTCTCAATTAAAACTCAAAAACCAGCAGAAAGTATTCAAAAAATTATTAAATTATGTTTCCATAGCAATTCATTTCTACTCATTGAATTAGTAAGTCGGCACTACTAAGCAGATTAGTAGAATACCCTTACTAATTCATTTAGTAGCATAAATCTTACCATTTCATTTACTAGAAACTGATAAAATTACTAATTTCACAGTCAGATACAATGCAACTAATTGCATTAGTAACATTTCTACTAATTCAGATTTAGAGGGTAAGCAGAATTTTTTTCTGCTTACCGAATTTCGGGATGATTTGATACTTGGAAATTGTTGTACATGTTGGAGCTAAATTTTAGGGGAATTTTCCTTTATATTCTCTTTCAAAAACGAGGAAATTGAAGTTCTCTTTTCGAAAAGTACTGTTCCAGAAATATAAATGGCCAAAAGCCATTGAATAGTACAATTATAATGATTACTTCCAGGAAACTGGGCCGGGGAAATACGTGAAGGTTACCATAAATTTTGCATAAACACAAATATAAATGGTCCCTGAAAAGAATCATCTCTTAATCCCTTTAAAGTTTAATTGCAGCACTAGGTATAAACAGAATGTAGAACGATACTATTTATTGTTGCTTTCCAAATCATAAGTCAACTTGAGTAAGTAAAAGGCTAAATTTTTTGCTATAATAACTTGACTGTGAAGCAGGTCATTTACAATTTCAAAGGCAGACCTTTCTGTCTTGTTTTTCCTCAAAGTCGAACAGGTATAATTGTAAATTTAGTACTTACTTATATATTACCAGGGCATAAAATTACCTCGAAATGATAATCGGTACATTGAGAGAGGGAATTCCCAGGGACCTTTGTCCTCACCTTTGTCAAAGGAAAGTTGTCCATCCCTCTTGGTCAAATTCCATTAGATAATAGGATTACTATAGTAACAATAGACGCATCCTCTTATTTATTCTACCAAGTGATCCTGTCCAACATTTTTATTTGAAATAAAAAATTTGATTTTTAGGGTTAACTAGTATTTTGCCGGAGTTTCTTGACCATTGAAAATGCGTTATTTTCCATTGTACTGAGGTTTCACGGGAATCTCCGATTTAGCAAACGGTACACCTACCCGGCGAATTTTTTCCATAGTCTAGAGGTCGAGGGTGCAATAAAACAATAATGCAATAATAATCTCCGTGTAAAAGCTAATTATTAGCAATAAAGGAAGTCCAACAGACGCGAAACATCATGTCGCGAAGCAGTATTAACCATTCGCGAACCTCAGGGTGCCTTTTCTGCTAATCCCCATTGAAAGCACTGAAGCAATACTGACGGCCAACCGAGCTGAACAATAATTTACGACCGTCAACTTATTCAAAGAATATTCACGTGTAATCCATGGATTATCCGTCATTTAAGGTAAAATCCAATTTCTCCAATGTTTATTTTACTGAGTCCCATCTTCTGCCGATTTTATCTTGACCATCAGAGGCGCTAGAACACCTGTAGTCCTGTCACAAACGTAAATAGGTATAAGCATCCTATTCCCAAATAAGAGAGATCATGAGAGAGAGGTGCGAGAGAGAGAGAGAGAGAGAGAGAGAGAGAGAGAGAGAGTAAACTACGCGGTTAGGAAGAAAAAGAACAGAGATATACGTATATACGGGTCGTTGCCAAAAAATTGTTAAATTTTAGCCCCGGCGCACTTTCATGATATAACAGTTTTTTTTTTTTTTTTTTTTCAAAAACTCTAGAATAAAGTACTAACATTTGAGTAGTTTTAAGCAAAATCTCAACATTTTTGTTTGGTTTTGTTAAGAAATTGGAAATTAAAATATGAAAGTTGTTATTTTTTTATAAATATGTATGTATATTTTGTTAATTATTTATATTATTCTGATTGATAAATGATTCTTAGATATAATTCTGGATTTTTTTTTGGTATTAGCGATTAATTATTAAAGAGTAATTACAAAAAAAAACTATTTTTAACCTTTCATTATGAGAGTTTAATTATAATTACATGAGTTTATATGGAAGTGGCGAGAAGAGTCTACTAGAGCTTCCCAGTATGATGCTTGGTGAGTATTTTACATTGGTCTCACTTCACAATTTTAATTTAGTTTCAGATTCAGACTACTCAAAAAAAAAACTTAAATTATGGATTTTTTATATATATAACTGTGATAAAAAATTTCTCACATTCTTCCATTTTTATACGACCTCTCGCACTACAATGTTTTTTTGTCGCTTGTTTAACTTTGTCAACCTAATTTACTTAAATATCAATGAATACTATTTAATCTGATGAGGAAACTTGTTCAAGTTTCTGAACGTCATAATATGTAAAATTTTACTTTTTTTTTAAGCTCATTATCATAGCACAATAAAAAACACTTGCCTGGAAGCTATATCGTATAGAGTCTTGTCACCACTTTCATTTATATTCCCAGACGTTATAATACCATGAAGGATTTAACACTTTATCTGTTCTTCAATAACTATATGTGCTTATAACATATTTAGTTATTATAAAATTCACTTAGTACTGAAATAAATAATTTTTATAATGGATTTTTGTAATAACTCTTCAATAATTCATCAATAATGAATCACTAATATCAAAAAAATAAAAAACTATGTATATAGAAATGTTTTGTTTGAAATCTTGAAAAATCGACATTTTATTTGAAAGTTTTTGAAATACTCAGAAGTTCTAAATTATTTTTGAATATTTTCATAACGTCTATATATCTCTTAAACTTACTAAATTTTGTTCTGAAATTTTTTAATCATGCAAAATTAAAAAATTTTGATTTAAAATCTATTAGTATTCTTTTTTGAAATTTTAGGAAATAATTTGAAAGATTTTTCAAATTTCTGTTAGAATTCATTTTTTAAAATAAAAAATTATTTGCGAATCATTCTCAAGAACGTTTTTTTATTCTCTTGCAACATTACAAAACTCTTAATGTGCTTCTAAACTTTGTTTCAAAATCTTCAAAGATCCACATTTTGTTAAAAAAAACTTGAAATCTTTAAAAAAACAATTAAAAATTTTCCCAGAAATTTCAAGAAAATTTGTTATTCTCTTGAAACCTTTCAACATTCTTAAGAAGCTCTTTTTGTTCAAAATCTTCAAAGATCTAAATTTTGTTATATTATACCATTAAGCCGTTTCCCTTTCGGGGTAGCGTGACTCACTCGGTGAGGAAGTGAGTAATGTGGGGACGAGGTATAGATTTTTAAATTGATCTGGAATTCTCGTGTACTTTATTTAAATAGCACATTCATTCCGCAACTCTGCTCCCCACTCGGGCCCATTAGTATCCAAGGTCTTTTGTTTCAGGCGTCATTCACGCCACTGACACTCTTTTTATAAACTATTTGTCGCCACAACCAAAAATCTTCCCGCCGCGCGGGCACATTCTCTTAGCGTGCACAGACTTTTTCAAACTAAAGGTCAAAGCATCGTCAACAGTAATTTGGCGGTTGTGAATTCTCTTTTGTTAAAGCTCCTTCGGCATTAACTTCTCATAATATATTTCGTGCTTCGCACTCGATTTTGTCCAAAATGTGAATTTTTCTCCATTATGTTCAACACTTTTATATCAAATGTATATTACATTTATTTATATACCTCGGTCTAGGATTGATTATTCAGAGATTGCAATATAAAGTACAAATTTTATTTATCATGATTACTTTAATATTTGTTTCTTATCTTGCATTAAATTTTATTCTCAACTACCCTGAAAAATGTATGATTTCAATAAATTTATATTATTACATTTCATGAGAAAACAATGTGCAACATTGTCCTGAATGGTGAGAGATTAGAGCAAGTTGACAAATAAACATATCTGGCTAGCCTATTCACTAGTGACGGCAAAATGGATAGGGAGTTAGATAGGCGCATCAATGAAGGTAAGAAGGTTATCGGTAGAGCAGGGTCCATTCTCAGAAATAAAAACAAATAAAAAAAAACTAAAATAAC
>JAABKJ010013815.1:0-10231 GCA_011634705.1 Andricus grossulariae
TCAAATCGAAGGCTCAAACCGACGATGGATCAAAAGACCAAAAGACGCTTGCATCAACTGAACAAGAAGATTGGATGAACAAGACAGAATGCGTCCCGTGTTCAATGTGTGACTGACTACATAAGATCTGGTAGACCATTCACGAAAAGGATTCGAAAGTTCGCCAAGAATTGAGGATCTTGAATCACACTCTGAACAAGTCAAAGCTGCTGACGATCAAGCAGCATATTGTTGACAGAATATGGCTCTTATCTGACGCAAGGAGAAGAATACAGAGGAAGGAGAGATGGATCCGGGAGAATCGAAAGTTTCTCGCTGACCCATTTCGCCTCTTCAGTGAACAACCTGTTTTTGTCAAAAATCAACCCACCCTAATGAGTTAGAGACGTTTTGGAGAAAGGTATACAAGATCCCCAATACACTAAAGTTGACAGAAGATACTGACGATATCATCCGCTTCAATGAATTTTGCGACAACCTCAGAAAATCTGTAGTGGAATATCCATTAATCACTGCCGAAGGGGTGAAAAAAGCACTTAGAAGCACGAAGAACTTCTCCGGTGCTGGACCAGATTGTATGAAGAACTTCTGGTGAGATAACTCTGTTTCCCTCCATCCTCTGGCCTTCTTTTTTCCTGATCAACGATACTACGAGCCCTGTCTTCAATTTCTCCGCCCACCCTTCTTCTTTCCATACCTTTTTGCAAAGCCTCCATATCTCTTCTCTCACCCCTAATCCTCCATATTTTAGTGATTCATTTTCCAAGCCTTATTCCTTTGTTGCCTTGTCCTTGCTTGGGACAAAGGCGAACCAATCTAACTAAAGTGAGTAAGAGACGGTAAAGATACACGGAATTCATATTCCAAACGGTAAAAGGGAAACTCACTAAACGCTAAACGTTTCACGCCAAACGATAAACATAAGCCTCACAAACTTCTGTCAAAAGGGTACAACTTGATTTAAAACAAGCGATAATCAAAACCAACAACAGAAAGGTAAAGGGTAAGAGGTATCCAAAGATAAGATAATCCAAAATATCAAAAGTCTCGATAGTAATAGTCACAATAAAAAGATAATAAGAGGCAGCGAAAGATAAAAGACATCAATACAGGTAAAAGATAAATCAGAATTCAAGATGCAACATTAGGGTCGACAAAAAACAACTAGCTCAGTCTAAACTTAATTCATAAAATAAGTAGAAAACCAAGGAGGGATCGCAATTAAACAAATTTGAAGTGTCAAGCATGGAAGTGGTACGATAACAATTTCATTCTCAATTTCAGGAAACGTGACAAATATCTACAACAGGCGAGGTAAAATAAAACAATTAATAAATTATTAATTTCTGCAAATATTTGCAGAGGGGTCTTGATAACAGAAAGATTAAGGTCTCACTCCGAAAACTGTAAAAGGGATTCACAATCCAGAATTATAAAGTCTGTACAAACGCACATACAGTATTAGGATAGGCGAAGGGGTTCTCGAAAATACATATAATTGGGTTTCAAAATAAGCACAAAAGGGGTTCTAAAAGATAAACGCAAAAGAGTTTCTGCAAGTATATTCCAAAGGGGTAATCAAAAATAGATACGAATGGGTTTTGAAATTAGTACAAAACTAGGGGTTTCAAAATATAATAAACGCAAATGGGGTTGTCAAGTAGTTGCGAAAAGAGTTTTTCAAAAATATATATGAATTGATTCTAAAATTGGTCCAGAATAGGGGTTTTAAAATAAATGGATACTAAAGAGGTTTCAAAGCGAATATAAAAAAATGGTAATTGAAAATAGGCCATGAGGGTTACTAAAACAAACTAATAATGAAGGTCTTGAAATTAAGTGCACCGACGGTTCTCAGTGATAAATATAGAAGGGGTTCTTCAAAATAGATGTACATGAAAAGGGGTTCTCAGAAATAAGTGCAAGTGGGGCTTTCCAAAATAAACGCCAAAGGGATTCTCAAAGATGGGCATGAAAAAGGGTTTCTCGCGAATTCAGAAAGAGGTTCTCGGAAATAAGGAAACGGGTTTCCGAAATAAATTTTGATAGGAGAAAGTGAGAGCTAACATTACGCAAATAAATTGAACTAAAAGGGGAAGCAGCATTATAAAACATTTCACGATTTGAGGCCAAAAGATGTCGAGATAAATGAATTAAGAGGATCGGTAAGGGACCAGCATCATAGAACTCATCATAATTAAAAATATTATATGGACGAGGGGAGCTAACATTATAAAATATACGACAAAAAGGTCAAAATAAATAAATTATATGGAGCGATAAGGGGGAGGATTATAAAATATATTATAAAAAGTTCAAAATAAATCAATTATATGGAGCGACAAGGGGAAGCATCGCGTACATTATAAAATGGTCATCACGAGGGTCTCGAAATTTGGGGTCATTTCAACAAGAGTCGTAAATATCATAAGAGGGTCATCACAAGGGATCGAGAATCATAAGTGTATTGCCAAAAAGGGTAATCTCAAAGGGCCGCAAAAGGGGTTAAAAGAAGCAAATTTAAAATAATCGAAAAGGCTATAGCGGGGATATTGCATTGAAAGGTTATAAAGTGGATACCACGAATTGTAATTAAATCGTGCAGTTGCACAAGGGGCCATAATCGGAGGCACTAATCAAGATTGGCACTAAAAATGAGGCCACAAGGATCACAAACAAAGGTAAAATCAAATAAGCAAAATATCACACACATATTAATATTTGGCAATCTGGCACTTAAAGGGGGGCAAAAAGATTGCAAACATAAGTGAAATCAAGTGGGACAAATGTCACGAAACATATTAAATATTGGCAATTCAGCACTGAAAGGGGGCAAAAGGATCGCAAACATAAATAAAATCAAATGAGCAAAATATCACAAAATATATTAAATATTGGCAATTCGGTACTAAAAGGGGGGCAAAGGAATCGCAAACACAATTGAAATAAAATGGGCAAAATATGAAAGAGAGAAAAGATAAGCTACTTGGATAGACCATTTCTATAATTCGCGACGGTCGGGAGGAAGACAGCCTATGAGGTCCATTTCCGATTCACCCATCTTATCGACCCTTCCTTCTCTTCTCAAGTCCTTATCAACCACCGTTATAGGAGGGGCGTGAATCGTCCAATCTTGCTTTCAGGGCCAACTGTGTCCTGGTGTCTAGGTGGAGAACGAGGAGCCTAGAACCGTACGGAGTTGGCTCGTTGAGGCTCTCGATAAAGAGAAACACAAAAAATTGGCATAAAAGCCGAGAACGTCTATTCACAATAGAAAAATTGATAAAGATAATAATTTAGAGGTAAGGTTACCTGGTCCTGTGCAGAATTAGGCTGGTCACTGCCTCGGTCGATCTTCACCATGAACGTGCCTTGTATCTCAGATAACCATCGATAATTTTTGCTGTCCCTTCTATCCTCCATTGGAAGAACTGTCTATCCTGCCATGGATGTCAAAAGGGATTACCCATAATAAGATCAATCCATTCTATCTTTCTGGGCAGTTTCCTCTATCCTACCCTAAATTTCGGAAGGATTAGCGATAATAAATACAGGAATCTATGTGGGGATCGTGGATACGAAGACCTGATAAGGTGAGACGTTAGTGGATCTTGATCGATCGTTTACGTAGGTGCCAAAAATCTCCTTGACTTTCGCTCGAGACCGCGGAATTAAGAAATTACATAACAAAATTAGAACAGCCCTATTCCCTTAAAATTAACATACACATCGGAACGATAAAACAAAATAATAGAAGGAAACAATAAAATAAGACATAAATTAAAGCATAATAAATAAAGAAAAATATAACCAAAATAGAGGGGTGCTGAATTTTCTTACTCTCCATGTGAACATGAGAGCTTATTATTCATGATAATTCAAATGAAATAGAATTTCCGAGTTGCAGAAAATCTGCAACGTCACAACCTGTTACGTTGCCCACTTCCATTCTAATCATCAGCTTCCTTATTCGTTCTGCTGCCAGAATGTAATCTATTACGGTGTCCCCTATATATGCGTACGCATATTCCACTTCCTAATTCCCCCTGGTATTGCGTTGAAAATTAACCATCCCGCTTCTCCCAACAATTCCATTAACATCCTGCTCTCCCGATCCGTTTCCTTTTGTTTCGAGTTTCTTATGACCACCTCCTTTTCTCTATCCCATACGTCTCCCCCTTGTTCCCCGGTCCATGCATTCAAGTCCCCTCCCTATTGGAAACAGCTTCTCCTCTTTTTCCTCTGTCCATTTCCTTATTATTCCCCATCAAAAGTTTTCTTCAAAATTTTGACGTCATGGAGATTGTTTAAGCAGATTTGTAATGCACATTATTACAAATGTAGTATAAACACTTTTATTTGGTCGCAAAATCAATTGTACTATTTCAAGTTGTATTTTGTGCAAGCTTCATCCTCCCTCTTTTCCTCTTCTCCTATACTTTTCCTAAGTTTATTCTTCTAACCATTGTTCCGTTCTCTTCTTCTATATACTCTCTCTTTTCTTTTCATACCACCAGTTTATTTCTTGCCACTTCCACTATGCCACCCATTCCTCTCCCTTTCACGTGTTCTTTTTTCGCTGCTTGCATCTTCCACTCATATGATCTCGGTAATATTCTTTTAATGTCTTTCCACGTCTTCTCATCCACCCACGTCTTACTCATCATTATCATATTCCACTTCTGCAATTCTCCCCAAAATCCTTCGTCCTTGCTTTTCAATCCTGATACGTTCCAGAACGCTACTTCCACGTCGCTCTTTTTGCATTTTTCTCCTTTCTTAATTGCATTTAGGTCCTTCAATTGTTTTTAACACCCCCCCCCCTTTCATGACACTTTCATTCCCCTTTTCCTCATCTTTGTCCTATTATTAAACTATCCGTTTCCTACCCTCCCTCAGCTCTTCTTTATTATCGTCCCAAATACATATCTCGCCGTTTAACCATATTCCATATCTCCCAATCCTTACGCTATTACCTTTGCTCCTCTCAGCTCATGCCTTTTGTTCCATTAGTCACTTTCTTCTCTTTCCCCGCCACGCCAGATTTTCTTCGATTATTTCAATTTTCCCTTTCAACATATTTTTCTCCAGAACTTCATACTTATCCTCCTCACACCTTAATTTCATTGAAAACATACATTCTTTCTCCTCTTCCTTCCCTCCTAGTCTTCTTACCCCTTCCACTCTGACTTGCGCGCTGATGTCTCTCATCAGCTTTTTAATCTCTTTTTCTCCCTCTTCACTGTCTACTTTCAAACCCTTCACTATTATATTCCTTTTCATCCTCGCTCTCTCTTCTCCTTCCAATTTCTTTTCAAACTCAATCAGTCCCAAGCGCCGCCTTTCATGCTGCTTATGTATGACCACCTCACACTCTCTCGCTTCTTTCAAACTTCCTTACTCTTCTACTCCTCCTTTTCTCTCCGCCCATCATCTCAGCTTTCTAATTTGTTCTATACCTTCTCTTTATCTCCTTTCCATGATTCATCGCATTCTTCCAACTTCAGTCTCACTTTTCTTACCTCGTCTTTCATCTCTTCCCCTTGCCTCTTCACATCATTCAGTCTTGCGCAAGTACCACTCAATCTTCCGCAAGTCTCCTCCCTAAATCGTTTTATAAGATCTTCCAATTATTAAAACATATTCCCTTCATCCTTATCTCTCTCCAGCATTCTTTTTGTTTGTCTTGGATTTTTTAATATCATTACCCCTCTCCGCATTTTCGCCCACCCGCTCTCTTTTCCTTTTATCGTCTCCCATTTTCTCCCCTTCACTGTACATGCTCTTGCTGCTAATCTTGCTCGCCGACCGTTGTCACCTTTGTAGAAATGCCCTCGACCGCGATATCCGCGATTCTGATCTACTCAGTCTTTGCGAAGTAGTCGGCCTCCCGCGCCTATATCTCCTTCCTCGACTCGACTCTGCTGTTGCTACGCGATCCAGGGGCATAGCGAATGTCTCGTCTGCACTCTTCTGACAACTTTCCTCGTCCATAGCGCTATTTTCTCTCTCTTTGCTATAACAGTCCCTGTTGTCTTCGCTCTTCTTACCAAACTTGCTCTGTCTAATTCTGGAGCCACGCTATGGACTCCGCATAATCGACATTCTGCTATACCCTGTTAGCCAAACGTTAGCCTCAACTCTCCCTCTCTACTCTCTTCCCGACCTGTCACTTTTATTACACTGCAGAACTTTAAAAACTACACCCAAAACTCACCCTCTTATACTAATTTTTTTTGAAAATGTGTGGGTGCTTCTACTCCTTCTCCCTTCACCCCCTTCGAATTTCTACTTTCTGCCAACAAACCAAGTGTCTTATGAAAGCGAACCTAACCTCAAAATAAACTCTCATAAATTTTTATATTCTTTGGTTTAAATTCGCACTTTCTACCGCTTCCTTTGTTCACACTTGCACTTTCATCCCAGGCCACTTACTCACCACACCTTCACCAAACTTTTGAAATCACACCTTCACCATTCTTTTGAAATCTGTAGAATTATCTTGAATTGAGTAGAAACCTCTTGAATTCGGCAAAATTCTTTTGAAATCTGTAGAATTGTCTCTTGAATTTAGCAGAACTTTCTCGAATTCTGTATAAATGTCTCGCAAATTCAATATAATTCTGTCGAATTATGTAGAATTCTCTTGAAATCTGTATAACTAGCTTGAACTGTCACGAGTACAGCGCAGTGAAGCTCGAAGCGCGCATCTCTCTCCATCGATTGTCTGCCATCAGCGTGACTCCCGTGCAACGTAAACGTAGCCTCACTGTTAAAAGGGCGCGCACTGGCACATAACGTCAGTAGCTGTTTGGGAGTTTGTAACCAGCACCCTTTCAAAAAAAAACCTACACCTGGTAACTAGCCCTAGGTCACTCTCACCAGGCGGATTTATTGAAATTCACCACATTAAATCTCCGAACACTCTGTAAATCATGGTAAGCAAAATAATAAAATAAAAGAAATCAAACAAATATATAAGTTTGATTAATCAAATTCTCTCCCCTCTATCCTCCGCTAACGGGATAGCTGACATACCAGTCCGCCAGTTTTCACTGAAACAGCTGGCATACCAGACCTTTCAGCCGACTCATTGACTAACTTCATCCCTTTCCCACCCACTAATAAATTGAATCTCCGCAAACCAAATTCTTTTCAGGAGAAAAGAAATCGAAATGGAAAACGCGGCTCTACTTGCTATCCCTTTCTATCTTATGAGATGGACTCATCATTCCCCCTTTTCACCCCCCTCGAAATTCATCCTCTCACTCCCTCCTCTTTTACTCTCTAGATCACTCTTCCAACTTGCTATCTCTTTCTGTCTTATGAGATAGAAACATCACAGCCTCTCTTGCCATCTATCATCTCACTTCCTCCTACTGTACCCTCCAGATCACTCTTCCATCCGCCATCTCTTTCTATCATATGAGATAGACATATCACACCCTCCTTCCCCTTGCCTCGACATCTATCCACCATACATCCCTCCTCAAATTGAAAATAACCACCCTTGATACCTACTCGAGACTCTAGTTCAAGTCGCCATTTCTATAATAATATTCAACAACCCCAAAATAACCTCACAGTACATCTAACAAACACAATCTCAGCTGCCTTGAACTAAAACAGCCAACAAAATTTTCAATTAAAGGAAATAACTTGAGATACCTTCTCTAGACTTAGGCTTATATCCTTATAACGAGTTACCATTCCGCAACCCCGAACAGTACAAATAAATATCACGTATTAGAAAAAGGATATCATATGCACGTAAATTATACTTGATAATTATTGCAGGGATGGAGATGTCCAGTAAAGCATTGGAAAGGTGTGGGGTAGTTATTTTTATTCTGAAATTTTTTGGCAGTTTTGGTAGAATCCAGCTAAGATGAGGTTTGTTAAATGTACTAGAGGTGCTTTTTGGGGCTGTTTAATATTTTTGCGGGGTCGAGGATACTTAATGGAGTTCTGGAAAGGTGCTGGCGTGGCTATTTTCAATATGAAATTTTTTTCTGGTTTTAGTTGATGGCAACTGAGATGAGGTTTGGTAAATGTACTAGGGTTTGCTTTTGTAGGTTGCTGAATATTATATTGGAGATAAATATATAAACTGGACAAGAGGAAATGTATTTAAGTTAATTACTTTTAATTTAAAAGTTTTTTAACCGTTTAAGGTGAAGGCAGCTGATATGGGGTTCGTTAAATGTACTGGGGTTGGGGGGGGGGTGAATATTACTGCAAGGATAGAGATATCTATTACCGTTTTTAGAAGGTGCCTGGTGTATTTATGTTTAATTTAACATTTTTTTTAGTGGGCTTTTTTTTAGTGAGACTTCTTCACTAATAAATGAGGTTTTGAGGAACGTCATCGGGAACGCTAGAAATCTTTCTTTTCTGTGGATTAATCTTGGCACACTTTTGCAATCCAAAATCCATACCAATCTCTCCTGTGAACTCCTTGAGGATATTAAAAGCAATTTGAAGTTTGCTTGCACCAAAAGCATAGATTTTCAGGTCATCCATATAAAATACATGAGTGACCTTATGCTGGCAATGATTTGTGCCGCGGCAAAGTTATGAATGAGAATTGCGTACTGCGAGAGGTAGATGCAGAAGTGCGATGGAAAGAAGCCGAGGGCTCATGGTATCACCCAGAAAGATGCCCCTTTGGAAGTTCACGTTATTCGTTGTCACAAGATAATTTCCAGATGAGATAGTAAATCTAGTGTTCCAAAGGGGCCTATGCTCTTTCAATGTGTGGATAAACCTTCAAGCTTTCCAATAGACAGATGATAAGTCTACGAGTGGTTGAATCGAAAGATTTCCAGTAGTCAGCCCAGGGAATTGACAGGACGCGCTGATGGACTGCCGTGTCTTTGTAGACGTACCTGTCAACTAGCAGATTCTCTCCGAAATTTACTTAACCATTTTCAAAACCACACGGTCTCAGTTTCTCAAAGAATCCTGTCATTTAGGACAGCTGCACATATCTTATACAGCGTGTTTAAATAAGTTGTCGGCCTTTAGTACTCTGAGTTGGACAATACTCCTTTTTTCGGTAGCAGTGTAGTGCGCCCTAACACCAACCAATGCGATTTTTTTTTCAGCGATAAACTGTTGATTTCTGTATTTTACCAACAATGTGCTGCTTGATTATCAGCAGCATTGACTTGCTCAGTGTGTGATAGTAGATCCTCAGTTCTGGAGCGAAATTTCGAACCCTTTCCGTGGACGGTCTACCCGATGTTATGTAGTCAATCACGCACTGAACACGAGACGCATTCTGTCTTACCCATCCAATCTTCATGTTCAGTTGATGCAAGCGTCTTTTGGTTCCAAGCAGATCTTGCGGCTCAGGAGGAACGTGAATGTTAATATTCCTCCTTGTCCTGAAATCACAATCATCTTTCAGAAAGTGCCTGCTTTTTGCGCTTGGTCTTAATGATGCTTCCACGTCTTCGTCTTCAGTTTGTTCATGCAGCGGTTAGAAAGGCAATCCAAAGGCGTATCTCTTTATCACGAGGAAGACAACTTGATTTTGCAATGACTGATGCGAAACGTGTTGAAGACTTGGGTGTTTTTGGAACCACAGAGTATTCATACGCGCTATAAAGCCTCGATGAACAGGGTAAATGCTGGCATCGTAGCAGTCCAGCAAGTTATCCTTGAGTTGATTCTTTCACTCAATGTGAGCTTTTTGTCCATTCGTCGTCGTGTTTCAATTTAAATTATTCTGAGCAACCTGAAATCTAGGGTTATCGGCACTGTTTGCCGACACATTATCGGATGCTTGGCACGTTCGATCATTTTGAACCGCACGTACAACGTTTTGTTGGTTTGGTCATGTCATTGTTATTCCCACGAGCAGCTAGGGAAGGGTTCCGTCCACCCCTGTAGAGCCCCGAAATCAAGAATAAGGCTGCATACTCTGAGAGTTCGCCCGGTATTTCAAAGTCACCATTTAATACACCTTACCCAGGTGCAATTCAGCTTTTGTCAAGGTTGTTACGCCCCGCTTGGGGGTTCATTCCTTCGGGACCATACGTGAACAATTTTGCACGACTGTTTCTTGATTATTGTAACCATATTCAGCAGAAACCCTTGGTACAGGGATTATCTATCCACAACCCGAGGATACATCCGGTTTCTTTTTCATAGGACCTTCGGTTCGATACCCAAGAAATCAAAACTGAAACCGAATATATATATATATATATATATATATATATAT
>JAABKJ010013816.1:0-10231 GCA_011634705.1 Andricus grossulariae
AGATACAAGAGTCATGAGGGGATCCGAATGCAATACTGATCATTACCTTTTAGTCTCCAAAATAAACTTAGGGCGGGAAGGAGAAAAAAGAAAACAACAAAATCGAAACAAACGCGAATCAAGATTGAAAACTTACAGAAACCGGAAGTGCATATAGACTTTCAGAATAAGATAAACGAACGCATAAATGAGGCAACTTGGGAGGCGCTTAGAATCAATGAAGATATAGAGGGCGCGTGGACTATGTTACGGGATATAATTATCAAAACTGCGATTAGTTTGTGGTACGGCAGTTGTAGGAAGAAAATCTGGTGATGCATGGTGGAATGATGAAATTAAGACAGCCCAAAAAGAAAAGAAAAAAGCTTACAAGAGAACGTTAAACATAACAGGTCTTAGCGATGAGGAGAGAAATAGACTTCAAAATGATTACACACACAAAAAGAGGAAAGTTAAACGACTAGTCAAGGAAAGTAAAGATAAAATTGGTACAGAAGAAAAAAAGAAATTACAAAGCGACTTTCAAGGAACCATGAAAATAATATTTAAAGAGATGAAGAAAAGTAAAAGTACAGAGATTATCAGCATGAGAAACAGCAAAGGTGAAATGCATACAATACAGACGGAATAGTAGACGCTTTAAAAGACTCCTACCCCGAAATGGAAACGGCCTAATGATATAATAATAATAATAATAATTCAAGGATATTTTCATAAAAATATGAGTCTGTTCAAAAACTACAGTGCGCTATTTTTAACAATTTGTTCACCCATCGCCTATTTGTCACAGATCATCACACAAAGCTTGAACCCCCAAGGGCCAAGACAAAAATAAAAACACCCACCCCCTTTTAGGCAAACATTTTTCTTTGATTTCTTTTGATAAAATCCTAAAATGAAATACAAAACATAATAACTTAATATTCAACAGACTTCACAGCCCATAATTATTTTTAAATAAAATTAATGTATAGGTACCATATATAATTTAATATAAAACGCTTGAAATTTCAAGTCGAAATATATTGCAGTTTCAATAAAATGGTTGAATTTTCAACTCAAAAAGATGAATTTTCAACAAGTAAAGATGATTTTTCAACCAAATAGTTTAATTTTCGAGAAATAAAACAATTTTAGACCAAACAGTTGCATCTGAAACCAAATATTTATTTTTTCAAGCAAAAAAGACGAATTTTTAACCAAATAGTAGAAGAAAACAAAATAATAGTCGAATGGTCGAAAATATTGAAACCAAATGGTTTTTTCAACCACAAGCAGTTGCATTTTTAGTCAGATAGTCGAATCTTCAAGCCAAAAAAACAAATTTTTTAGAAAACAGTTGGATTATCAACCAAGAAATTTGAATTTGAATCCAAGAACTTTTATACCAAAGAAGGTAAATTGTCAGTTAAAAAAAAATGAATTTTTGAAAAAACAGTTGAATTTTCTAACAAAATATGACTTTTTAAGAAAATAGTTAAATTTTCATCGCACAGTTAAATTTTCAACCTGTGAAGATGAATTTTCATTTAAAAAAAAGTAATTATCAACCAAACAGTGCCATTTATAACCAAATAGTTGAACTGCCAAGTAAAAGAAACGAATATTTATTTGAAACAAATAGTTGAATTTTCAACCTTCAAAGATAAATTTTGAACCAAAGGTCAAATTTTTAAACAAAAATGATTAAGCTTCACTCAAATGCATTTTCAACCGATTAGTTGAATTTTCAAGACAAAAAGTCGACCTTTTAAGAAGACAGTTGACTTTTCAATCCAAAAGGTCGAATTTTCTAGCTACATAAAGAGACGAGTATTCAACAAAACAGTTAAATTTCCAATCAAAAGATTTAATTTTGAGCCAAGTAGTTGAGTTTCTGACAAAATAATTAAAGTCTTATCAAAATAGTTGAATTTGCACCAAAAAGTTCATTTTTATCAAAGAAGTTTAACTTTCAACCAAGAAGTTAAACTTTCAACCAAAAAAGGTTAATTGTTAACAGAAAATATAATATTTGATATTTCAAAAAATAAAATATTTCGCTTTTAAATCAAAAACTGTCAAGTTTCAAATTTAATCAAAAAGGTGAATTCTTAACGAAAAATTTAATAGGTGATATTTCAACGAAAATTATTAATTTTTCACCAAGCAGTTGCATTTTTAACCACACCAGATCTAATTTGTAACAAAAAAAATAAATTTTTAAACCAGAAAGACGAATTTTAAAAGAAAGTGTTGAATTTTCAACTAAGAAAGATTTTTGAGTCAAGAGAGAACATTTTTTTCACCAAATTGTTGAATATTTGAACCGAAAAAACAATTTTTTTCAAAAACAGTGAAATTTTGAACAACAACATGAATTTTTAACGAAAAAGTAATTTACAAGCAAATAGTTGAATTTTATATAAAAATGAAGGAATGTTCAGATCGAAAAGACAAATTTTCAACAAAACAGTCGATTTTCAAGCCAACTGGTGATGGACCTTTCACTAATAAAATTAATTTTTAACGAATTAATTCAACTTTCAGCCTAGCAGTTCAATTTTCAGTCAAAAAGATTAATTTTCTGCCAAAGAAGACAAATTTACACGAAAGATATCGAATTTCAACCAAATTGTTGAATTTTCAACTAAAATCGATCAATTTTCAACTAATAATATAGATGAATAAAATAATGTTTAACAAAGTAGTTCCACTTTCAAGCAAGTAGTTGAATTTTCAACCAAAAAACATGCATTCTCAATATAATACTTAATATTTAAATTTTCAACTAAAAACCATGGACTTTCAATCAAAAATAGAATAGTTACATTTTAGTTGAAATAATTAAGTTTCAACAAAGTAGATTAGCATTCAATCAGATGAATTTTCAACCAAAAAGGATGAATTCTTATTGAAAAATTCAACAGTTTTATTTTTATTCAACAGAGATTATTTCTGAACCAAAAATATAATAGCGAAGTTTCAACGAAAAATAGCTGTTTTTTTTTCTTTGATTCTGTTAATACGGTCCACATTTAAGCAAAAACTGTATGTCTATAATTTTAATTTTTTCAAGTATTTCAAAAAATTGCTATTCACATTTATATTTTCCATGTGTGATGTGACATTCTGCGTTAACTCCTCCCTCTACGTCACAAATCGTCATAATACCTGTTGACCCCCTCCCCCCTGGCAGTGTACCGTAGTTTTCAAACGGCCCCTATTCTCGTTAAAACGATCACTTATTTTCACAAAAAGGTTTCTTTTTTACGGAAATGCCTATTATTATGACTTATTTTATTACTAAAACTATAAAGGAATAGTTTAAAGTCCGAAAGTCTGGCAGTGAGTTGAAGTAATAGAGTGACCGACATAGTAAAAAAGTTTGCCAATAAAGTTTATAACTATTCTGAAAGTTCGATTTGCTTAAGGTGTACTTTTTTCTATAATGTCGATCTTGATTCCATGCATCAGTTTTCGTACCAGGGTAGTGTAGTCGAAACGTCTAATTTTCGTATGGTAGTGAAGGGAGCGAATGGGACAAGGGATATAAGGATAACTTCGGGAAGTTTGTAGGAAACAAGAAAGGAGAGTTTGAAAATGAATGCACGCGATGGCTGCCAAAGGATCACTTATAGGCCATGTTGCACTTGCACTATGCCATTTTTACTTAGAGGAGTCAGAATGCAAGTACGCATATAATCAGACGTTTTACGGGGGACTGAATGGTGTACATACGAACTGGTAATCAATTATATGGTACAGGATGGCCATAGCAATTACCCTGCGCAAATTTCAATTACTGTTTCGACGAATTTATCCGCGACCCATTCCTCTCAATTTCGGCGAACCGATTCCTTTCGTTCCGGCTTCCTTTCTCGCGTGAGAAACACCGCCCAAAGAAAATATGAGAGGTCGACACAATTTCCCGTTCAATTAAATAATTTCATCTTGCCAAATATTATATACTCGATCATTAATAATTTATGCATCGAATTTACGTCAACCCGATACAGGAAATGGAATGTGTACATACTCTATAAATTTGAATCAGTGGGAAATAGATCACTGAATTAAGTCAGTAATAATTGTCACTGATTCACAATTCAATATCATCGATTCAAATATCTAGGAACAAGTTACTGATTCAAATCAATAAGAAAGTTCACTGAAAATCAAAGAAATCTCCCAGATTCAAATTCAGAGAGTAGTCTATAAAAAGAATCACAGAATCCGTAACTTTTGCACAGTGTATGTATTATTGCAATTTTTAGATCCTCCTGGTTGCTACAATTTTAATTTGAAATTACCTTACGTCTTCTTATAGTTTAAAATTGAATAGCTCATGGTTAGATACTTCTAGATGAATTCAAAATTGTTAGGAAAATTGAAATAATTTAATATATACATATAGTTGCAACATATATCATTATATAGAACTAAAATTTCGAAATCATATATCTTTACCAATTTTGGGATGACATCATTTTGCCGAGTTTTCAAAGTCCCGAATTTGGAAAAATACTGGAAAATTAATGACCAAAACAGAAACTTTCCGAAAAATTGAAGCTTCAGAAATTTAAAATTATCCAAAAGAAAACAAAACTACCGATAATATTTATTTCCGAAATTATAAAACTCAAAATTTCAAATTCCCGAAAAAATAATATTTAATAGTCCACTTCAGAATGAATATACCAAATGAAATATAATAATATTCCACCAGAACAAAATTATTAATTTTTTTGCCCTAATTAGTAAATTCCACAATTCACTATTTTCTGAAATTTCAGTAATGTTCTATTTTCGGGAATTTGGAAATTCGACCATTCACCATTTTCGAATAATTGAAAATTCGGGGCCTAAAATTTCGGGAAAAAACTTTTTCGGTAGTTTTATTTTTTTTTTCAGGAATACAAAATTTCGCGAATCTTGATCTCTTTAGAAATCTCTGTTTTTGAAATTATTTTTTCGGTATTTTTCAAAATTCAAGATTTTGAAAATTCGGAAAAATTATGCCATCACCAAATTTTTAATATTCGATTTTTTTATTCTTTCACAAATACCGACTCCAAAGAAAAAAATATAATGTAAAAGTTATTAAATTGAGTTTTTATCCGTTTTGTATATCTCCATAATATTGTATTGTTTAGAAAAAAAGTATCAAAGGATTTTATACATATTTTCAAACAAATCTCGAAAATAACGCGAAATAAGAAAGTGTTGAGAGATAATTAAATTTAAATTTACAAGATTCTTCTTCTCCATTAATAGAATGATTAATTAAATTTCATGATTATACTTTAGAAAAAAACTTTAGAAGTTTCAAAAAATAATTTTGTTTTCTTGACTTTTGTCGTATCTTCTTCGCTTTGGTAAAAAACTTAAATTTTTGTTTGCCAGACAAAAAAATCTCTCTTTCCTCCAAGGTGCGGACACAGCACATAATATCATGGAGCCATACTCTTTACATTGGGACGATTCTAAAAACAAATTAGAAGAAAAAAAACGGTGGGGTTTTCGAGTAACTTCATCTTAAATATTTTCACAAAAAGCTGATCGTACCGGAATCCCTAATTAAAAAAATTATCTGTTTCGAATTCTTGTATTCAAAAAGGGAAAACTTTCAAAATTCATAATCATTATAAATATTCTCTTTAAAAATGGTGCAATTCTTAGAGTTTTAGTTAAAATTTTTTTATTCTTGACTTTCCTCATAAAATTCTTGAATTTGATGAAATTTGGATAGAAATAGTCCCTTTTCCAGGTCCCGCTCATCGTACCGAATAAATCCCGCTATTCGTACCGAAATTTTAATACGCGTAGCCACACCCTTTAAATTTAAATTATACAAATAATGTCAACTTCGACCTATTAAATGTTGAATGCTTAAAAAATAATCATTTTTGGTTTTCGTGGCTTCAAATTATTTTAAATGCTTCAATTACTATATCTACGCATCTTCAACGTGTCTAATTTTTTATTCGGCTGTATTTACAATTTGTATTCAATTTCGAAAGCTTCCAACTTTGAATTTAAATTGTTTTAT
This sequence comes from Andricus grossulariae, assembly GCA_011634705.1. Taxonomy (NCBI): domain Eukaryota; kingdom Metazoa; phylum Arthropoda; class Insecta; order Hymenoptera; family Cynipidae; genus Andricus; species Andricus grossulariae. Next base: position 6,032 of record JAABKJ010013816.1, read on the forward strand.
TTTTTTATTCTTTTCTCTCTATGACATCAAAATAATTACTGTTTAAGCTTAAGCGGCTGAGATTTCAAATTGTTCAATTTTAAATAGGTTTGAATTTTAAATGATTAATTCTTAAATTTAAAACCCTTCAATTTTAATTTATTTAATTTCTCAAGCGTAAACTTCGGAACCTTCTAATTCGAATTTTTTAAGCTTCCTAGTCTAAAAGTCATATATAAAGTTTGAACATTGGAAATTATGTAAGATCCTCTCTTTACACATGCATTTTGTAGCATAGGTGAATCATCTATAAACTTCTGAAATGTTTAATGAAATGGAATAATAAAAAAATGTATCTCTTTATATGATTAGAAACACTTTCAGGCTACTTTATAATGAAAGAAATGTCTCGATTTATTAGATTCTTTGGAGGTTTTCTAAAGATCTGAAGGATGGTCACATACAATATTTTTTAGGATGAATCTCGTCGATGGTTCGATTCGATTCAAATCGAATGATGTGAAAGCAATAGACTTTAAAAAAGGCCAGTACTGTCAACCGGGATGCTGTGACCAGAGCGGCGAAGATCAAAGAGGGACCAGAATGGTTCGTGCAGGTCCATCATCGGTCTCGCTTGGAACGGAACGTGACGCGGGCGAGGCGATTTATTTGCCATTGCCGCTCCTCATTTCATTGCGACGTGCCTCCAAGTACCACTCCAACTTTATTTCGTAAGGGTCAAATTAGAATAATAAGAATTATAATCATTTTATTATATATGAAAATAAGAACTTGAATACTTGAGTTGTAAGACCTTTTTATTATTATTACACGTAGATGCTTTTTCACATCTCTGTCTTCACTTCCCGTTTTCTTCATAAAAAATTTTTATATAATTAAAGGGTGTTTTTTGAAATCCACCCAACTCTAGGATTCTAGATTTTTCTGGAAAAACAAAAAGATTATTAAAAGTAGAAATGCAACACGAAAACACGCATTAGAGGAAGTTTAGAGAAAATTACTTATTATGGAGAAGAAATAAATTATTTGTAACGTCAAAATTTGAATCTGCTAAGCTAAGCTTCCCTTATAAGGGCATGGGAAGAGGGTCCGAAAAATCTTGCGAATCCTTACTTAGGGGAGAGGGAGGATTCCAAATAATTTCTTTCGTAAGTTTCGTCTTTCTAATCATTTGTTAAAAAGTTTTCTCTCTTTCTTATTACATAATATTTCATACTGGCCAATAAATATGCAATCGATAAGATAATCCATTTTTGAAATTTTTTGTACATACTTAAAAAAATGTCCTTTTGTGCCAAAAGGATATTTCTTGAAAAAACTGGAATTTCCTTTTAAATTTATTGTTAAAAGGATTTTAATTTGTCTCAAAAGAGAATCTTTTTGCAACAAGCATTATCTTCTGGTGAGGAACTTCACCTAATCTTGTTGCTAAATAATTCTGTATGTACAAAAAAGATATTCACTTGTTTCAAAACAAAACAGACAAGAGGACTATGCTTTTGATGTACGACAACTTTTTCTCTGAGTGACACTTTTCGTGAAATCTTGTGTATCCCTGAAAATCTTTGCAATCCTTTGAAATTTTGTAAATTCTTTTGAAAATTTAGTACATCCCTAAAAATTTTTAAAATAATGTGAACATTTTTGAAAAACCTTTGAATTTGATGGATATCGTACATAGTCTCTTGAAAATTAAAATTAAAATTATAATACTCAGCAATTCTCTGAAATGCCATCAAATCTTTTGAAATCTTACGAGATCTCTTTAAATCCCTTCAAAACTTTAAACTGCCATTAAAATGTCCTGATATTCTCACAGAAAAAAAAAAGTAATCTTTACAACGATTTCTGAGTAATCTTTACCTGCAAAAAAAATTACCTTCACGTGTTAAGATTTGCCCACCAAAATGACCAAATTGGAAATGGTTATCATGTCAAATTTTTAAACTCATTGAAGTCTCATAAAATCTTGTAAAATGCTCTAAAAACTGAGATTCTCTCTAAAAATGTACTAGTTTATTTCATCAGACTTTACATTTTTTTTAGATTATTTAAAATCCTACGCTAAAACTTTTGTAATACCTTGAAATCTTTGGAAATTCCTTCAGATTTCATGAAACCCCAAAAAAGCTTTGGAAATCTCGTTAAATCGCGTAAAAACTGTGCAATTCTCTGAAGTCCATTGAAATACGCTTAAAATCCGTAAAAACCATTCTCAATTCCTGAAAATCCCTCAAAATTCTTCGGTATCTCTTGAAATCCTTTGAAATCCAATACAATTACTGGGAATTTTAGTTAGTAGATTATTTCGTAAAACTGTGAAAAATCTTTGAAGTACTATAGAGTCCTCTGAAATACCTTAAAATCCCTTGAAATCCTGTAACTCATTTTAAGATATTTTGATATCCTTTAAAATCCCTTGAAATCAGTGGACGTTCTTCTCATTTCCCAAAAATCATTCAAAATCTTTAGAAATCCTTCGGTATCTCTAGAAATCCATGAAAAATCCAGTAAAATTTCTGGATTTTTTTTATTAGGTAATTTCTTCAAACTCTTGAAATATTTTCAGATCATTTGATATCCTGCTCTAAAATGTGTGTAACTACTTTAAATCTTTAGAAATCCCTTCAGATCTTATGAAATCCCTGAAAAGCTTTGGGAACCTCGTTAAATATCGTAAAAACTTCGTACATCTTTCAAATACATGGCAGGCCCTTGAAACAAACACCTTGAAATACCTTGCAATCCCATGACTAATATAGAAACATTTTGATATCTCTTAAAATTCCTTGCAATCAATGTAAATCCTTCTTACTTCCTTAGAATCCCTCAAAATTCATCGAAATCCTTCGGTATCTCTTGAAATCCTTCGACATGAAATAAAATTCCTGGAATTTCTTTTAGCAAGTAATTTCGTAAAACTCTTGAAATCTTTGTTGATTGTTCGAAATCCAACCCTGAAAATTGTCAAAATTATTGAAATATTTTTAAATTCCTTTAGAGCATCGTAATTCTTTGAAATACTTAGTAGTCCTTTGAAATACCGTAAAAATTCCTTAAGATCTGCTGAAATACTTTGAAATCATATTTGCGTAATTAATGGGCGTTCCCGAAGGAGGATGAGTAATCCCACGCTATGTAGTAACCAAGGAGATTTATGGGTCTGTCGATTAATTTTTTTCATTACAGAAGAAGAGGCGCCTGCAAAATATCCCTAGACGAAGTAGCTGGCTCCCGGTTGCTCTTTGTAATGATAGGCGCTCAAATAGAGGCAGATATGCACTTAGAAAGTGGATGCAACAACATTTTTGGCATTTTGACTCGATCTACCTCCGAGGGAAATCAACTTTTTTTCCTTCGCACTCTATAATCGTGTATGCAAATCGTCACGATGGCAGTGGGGTAAAGCAATCGTATGGCAATCGTGGCCTATTAAGTCGTTCTGCTGTTTTCTGCATTCGATCGACGGATTCTTGGCGCCCATTCGGTAACCACCTTGACCCCAGAGAAAAGAACACCCTTGATCCAAGGATTCCGAACACTGTACAAATCATCGATTTCAAAAAATAGTAGAAATAATTTTCGAACATTTACCTAAATATGATTCTCCATTAAAGTGGTAAAAAAACTATTTTTAATTTCAAAATGTGCACAAGGGCATGAGGTGTTCTTTTCTCAACATAAGGAATTATCATACAAAATAAAATGAAAATTATATAACATTCAGTGGTCATGCAAGAAGAATTTGTGTTTTCTGAAGTAAAATATCCAATTGTGTTTCCAAAATCCATTCCAAAATCATTGTCTTATTGACACAAAGTAATTATTTCTTATAGAAACCATTTTAGCCACTCTTCGATTCCATTTTATAATTTTTTGTTAAGGTCGTTATTATTTATAATCCTATGCAATGGACCACCCTATTCACCATAGATTAAAAATATTTTCCAAAAAATTATATGTTATTAGCATACATTTTCAGTTGCATGAAAAGTAACAACCATAAGAATGTAATCTGCAATTTCACGCGATAAGTGTCGATAAGCGAAATAATTTTCAATAATTTTTTTTATCGGATAATCCAAGCGTATTGTTAAGGAAGACCTATTTTGTGGGAAGGTAAAAAGGTGAAATGCTATATGATACAGACGGGATAGTAGACGCTTTAAAAGACTCTTTTAAAGAATTATTAGGAGGTGA
>JAABKJ010013818.1:0-10231 GCA_011634705.1 Andricus grossulariae
TCAAAAAATTCAATTTACATTCTTGTAACAGATTTTTGGAGTACAATGAAGAAATTATTTCGGTTTTCGTTCCTATTCTATAAAAACCATTATGAAATCTTCTTGAAACTATGCCAATTAAAATTTTTCGGAAATGAATCAAATGTGAATTTTATAATTTCTTCACATCTTTCAACTTATCCATACATTTTTCTTTGAGCATCATCTCACTCACATTGTGAGAAGGGCCATTTGCAGTTTCTGTTTCGTTTATTTACAATAAAGATTAAATTATCACATGAGAACTATTGTTGAATGTAGCACGCTCTCTGATTTGTGGTTCACACGTCAAGATAATAATAGAAACCTTGATTTGAGAGACGTGCTGAGAAAGCAACAATTTCATTCTAGTATTTACAAACTTTTGATATCGTAGGCTTTGTAAGCTGGACAATTCGAAGCGAATGTTTTATTTTATAAATTTTCCTATGACACATTTGGCACACCTAGGTTTGCCTGAATTCATGCCAGGCAATGCCCAAATTCACATAGTATTTTGAAATTTGCCTAAAACGCATCCGCAATACGCGCATTGCCTAGCCAAACTTAGGTTTGCCGCCTTTTTTGTTAAGAGCATTCTCGACCGTGATCTGCACGTCACACGAAAAACTTGTCCATACAAAAGTTGTTGGAAATTTGTTATTCACCTGTTTCATAGAGAAATGCAAAATACGCCTGCAAATTGACGAAAACACAAAGTCCACGATGGCGGACACTTTCGGTGATTATTTCTTGGACAATTTTGTGATTTCTTCATGTGCTTTGCGGGGGTCACTTAACTGCGTCAAAAAATCTCAGCCCGCGGTTTTTCCGATGACAAAAGTCTCAAATGATTGGGAATACCGGCGGACTACTTATAACGCTTGCCCGCGCTTGCAGAGTGAAAAGACTGCTCCCCTCATGTTAGTACATACATCTTGCTCGTTTAAGATCGGCAGCCGCTAGAAGTCGCTAAATGGTATCGGAGTTGATGCCTGGCACGTAATTTGAAATGGTACGGTCATGAATCCTTTTCGACATGAGCGGGAATCTCATTCGCTCGTCGCCCATGTTGTTCAGTAAGCCACTGCACTCATGACCGCGTCTGTGTGTGGGCTGAATGCTGGCTGGTAGGAGGGTAGTAGATGATAGCTTTGGAGTCTGTTTTCTCCTAAAAAAAAACATTAGTTTAACCTTGAATCAACTTTGACTTTCCCTAACCATGCATTCTTAACTCTTAAGATTCTAGGTTGCTTCCTGCCAAGCCTCTTCCAATAAGGGTGTCAACGAAGGGGAGAAAAACCGTTAACAGAACGTTCAGTTAAAAACTACAACGTTAGAATTTATCGTTAGATTAACCCTATTTTATTGCTAGTATAGGTACAGTCATACAGAATGTGTGTTTTAGCCATCCGATTTTTGTTTATCATAAAGACAAATGTTTATTAGAATTACACATTTCGTGTAGTAAAAAGATAGATATTACAGCTTTCTATCATAAATATAAATAAGTTGCATTTACCATATTTCACTCAGTACATTTCGCACTCCTGATGATTGAAGTATACGTATTATATTATAAATATACTCGTAATTTTCCAACTCATTTTTGTATCGTTCAATCAACGTTACTATTTCTATTAGCGAAGAACATGAATAGCTCTGATTCTTGTTGCAGAGTTGAATTCACAGACTTCAAATCCTGAGCCTAGTGTTCCTTCTTCTGCTCCTGCCGAGCCTCCTTTTCGTGAAAGGTCCAGGTCTCCTCCTGCTAGTGATTCTTCTCTATACGTACTTGGGTATAAACTTGAAGACCTCAGATTTATTAGGCTCATTCCTAATACGAATCCATGGCAGCGATTTGAAATTCGAAAATACACTTTTCCTCTCGATAAACCAATTCAATTGAGAGGAAAACGGCGTGTCCTTTTACCCATACCAACCGAAGAACAAAGTGTATTATCAACGTCCAATGGTGACGTCTTTGCAATAGTTGAGGGTAATAAGAGACTTCGTGGAATATATACAGTGAGAAGATACACCGAAAAAAGAGCAAAAATAAACATGGTCAGCGGCGCGATTGAAGAAATGACTTCAGAAGAAATGCTAGAAACTCCATTAGGCAAATCTTCACCAATCTCAAAGTGTTTTAGAATAATGAGGGTAAACGACTCTCCTCCACATCTGATCAGATTTCCAATATTAAACAGTTTTGAAAACTAGATTATGACATATTTTCGACTTTTTAATTTCTTACACCGACGTCCTAGGAATTCTAAGTCATTAGCCTTTGCATAACATATTTTTTGCAACACCCACCTCTGAAGATGCAATTTATGTTGCTCTAAATAATGTGTGAAGTGACTCTCTCCAAGTCAGTGACATTACAGTGTGCGAACTAGTTACTTCACACACCGGCAAACATTATCACGCTTGACCATTTTGAGGAGGCAACTTTACATACGGATTGTAAATCATGAAATCGTATCGCAAGCATCCTAACCATTGCAATCACCTGATTTGACATTCATATAAATGATTATTAAACAAACAAAAATTTACGTTCCATATAAAAAATATAATTAATTTGATACCATCTGCAACGAATAAAAACGTGTAAGCATTAATTTTGATTTTCGTAGAGTGGAACTTCTGCGAGATAAAATACGACGACAATGACGTCAAAGGATGTGGTGATATGTCTATTTTGTTTGATCGGTGAAATAGAAGGGAGATGTGATACGAAAAAGATGTTTGAGTGCGAAGAAAAATTAGTTACTGGCAAATGTACAAGAACAGACTGAGCATGATCGAAGCAGGAAAAGTGCTGCGTGAAATTATTTCTCCGAACGAGGTCAACGTGGGAACTTACAATCTAACCTCAAAAATGTAATTCATATGTAATAGTCTCGCGAGTCATGCGACATCTTATACATCTGTTACTGTATATTCCTATAATTATTTGATAACATGATAAATTCTAATAGATTAAATTCAATAAATTATGTATATATTTGTTGTTCACATTTGTTTACATAAATGTGAACAATTATATAGATATGCACTCTATGCAGTTATACATATCCAAATATCGCGGGCTTCGACCTTCCTCTCAGCTCAACTTACATTCCCAAGCCAGCGAATTATGTGCGATTTTGTCATCTCGTTCATAATTTCATTGCGATTTCCAAATAAATGTATATAAATTCTGACTATTTATTGCATCATGATTAGGAATAACTTTAATGGTGACACACCAGACTCTTAACTTTAAACTTTATTCCTCTGATTATACGGCGATCAATCTCATTCCTATTAATTGTATTCGTGTCAATATGTGTAAAAAAAATTTACTGAATAAATTATTTGTGAAAATGAACATTTTTTTTATAATGCAACACATGAACTTTGATACATGCGCCTTCCAACTGAATAATAATGTTAAAAATGAAAAATTATCCCCACTCATTATGAGGAAAAAATGTTTAAAGAAAGTTTTTTGAAAAGAATTTGCACCGCTTCAACTCAGTTGAAGTAATGATCAAAATGTTTAAAATAAACTAGAAACTACCTTTTCCGATTCAGAAAAATAAAATAAAACCCAAAATGTATGTGACAACATTCTAATTGAAAATATTTCAGAGCTAAAGAAAATCCTTGAAAATCAATTCCTACTTCACTAATTCCAATGGAGGTAATAAATTTCCTTCAAACACGATAAATTCAATTTGGAACTATTTTTTCACAAACGCCCATATCATAATTCTTTTCCAAGGAAAGGATTGATCCAAGTATATAACATTTCTGATCAAAAATTTTAATTTATCAGCTTGTATTATATCTAAATATAGCAAGCTTATAGTTTTTCTATGCAAGAAAGCTGAACTATCTGGTTGTAAAAGAAACTTTTCAGTTAAAAATAACTTTTTTGTAAATTCAAATGTAAGTATTTGGTTGAAAATTTATCTTTCTTGGTTTAAAATAAACTTTTTTCATTAGAAATTCATCTTTTCAAATACAGGAGTGAAATGTTTTCTAAAAAAATGCGATTTTTAGGTTGATAAATCAAGGCCGTGACAAGTCACACCAAATAAGTATTCCCGGGACAAGTTTATGCCGAACATAACTTTCCAAAAGAAACGCCATCCGGGGAGAAAGTCATCCACATCACTCTCTGTACTGGTAATTTTAGAGACAATGACAAAAAGTGAAGAGTCTCAGACGAACCCACACCCATTCAATTTCAAAGAATTGAATTTTTTCAACTGGACATATTCATGTGGGACACCACATTTTTCACTATAACGGTTGAAAAAAAACGAACGACTCAAATTAGGCTGATTAAATTCATAGAGAAATCGTCAATTTGATTCTATAACACAGTAACAAAACTTAATTCAATTTGCTAATGTAGAAAAAAAAATTGAAAAAAAAAGGAGCTGACCCTGTAAATTTGATTTGATGTGGCCATTTATAGCCTCCACTATCCACCTGGGTTTTGTTCCCAAGCGTGATTCATTTGCTTCTTCTGTAGATAGTTGATGTTTCCCAGGATGGAGATGTGCGGGCATTTTCCATGGAACTCCTAGTTGTTGTAACGGAGTAGTGGCATCTCGATACACTTTATCGAGTTTTAAGGTCGACCCTTCTTGGAACTATTCTCTCATTCTATCAACGTCTCTTTGGAACTCATTCTTCAGCATCGCAGCATAGTTGTTTCTTGAGTCTGAGAAGAATGGTTCATGGATGTCCAGTATGTAACCATCGATTGTCGTAAACTCCGGAAGTTGCTACTCGTATCAATGTAACTGTAGGTGCTCTCGACATGAACGATTATACTGCGTATGTGAAGCTGAGGATGTACCATTCGTTAGCAAACTCGGTTACATGTCTTGCAATGTAATCCTCTCTCGTAATCAAATCAAATCCTAGATTTTCAGGTACAAATCTCTGCATTAAATATTGTTTGAAAGTAGCATCTGCTAGACTTGTAGGTTGTCTACTTAAGTACTGGAATATAACCTTCAAGAATTCTTCAGAAAGTCATTGACGCGATTTGCATAGGAACATTAGCAGATCTGTTTTAGTGACATACATATGGCCGCCCTGACGAGGTAGTGAGTCGCAATAAGCGAACAACTCTCGGAATTGCTCCTTTGTGACGAGAACCAAACTATCAAATTCGATATCTGATAAGCTGTTCCTATGTTCATACCTATTCAGATTGAGTGAAGCGTTGCGAAGTTCTTTCAAAAATATTTGTAAATATTGCCCTTCTATCATGTAGGGCCTATAAATAGACCGAAAACGAGCCACTAAAGGCAGCAGTAATAAGCCTTAATAATCTAAATGATGCTCAAAAGATCGGACGTTTTCAGGAACGTAGATGTTTTGGGATATGAAAACATCAACTCTACATTCCACAGTAAGTCTGTGAAGATCGTTTACGTTATTACAAATAACGCAGCTACGATTTTCAGTTTGCGTTGACACGTCCAATCTTGAAGCATGGAAATTATAATCGCCTGCAGCATCAAGAAATGCAGAATAAATCTGAAGTAAACTAAACTTGTGATAAAAAAGCGATCGTCAAGAAAATAACACTTCTGTCACTATATTTACGACATCGCGTCTGTAATGGATATACTTATCAGACAACTGTAAGTACTCTGTAAGTAAGTATTGTGTAAGGACTGAAAGTAATTAAAGGCGACCTTGAACATTAATCAGTTTTTCCTTAAATTCAAAAAGATGAGGATTGTTTCTTCTCTCGTGTTATCCTGGGCGGTTATCCTCAATTCTATTGGTGAATATAATAGTGAAATATATCTATAATTTCCAATCCATTTTTGACCCTTCTTCAACTTACAATTCGTCTATCAATCCAATTTCTCAGAATATTTGCAATATGTCTACCCGATGAAGAATTGTGAATTCCCGGCCAATTGAAAAAATTTTTAAAAAAATTTCATGAGTTCGAACTAGTTTCAAAAAATTTAAAAGATTTTGTAGAAGGATTATAATTCTAAACTTGAACAGGGATTTTTGGAATTCCTTTTTCTAAAAAAGAAATAAAACTCATTTTCAAAATTCTCGTTCCATGTAAAAAATCAGCTGTTCCAAGTCAAACAATAATTCCTCACGAAAATTCTTCATCCTAAAATCCAAATTATAATTCCTTTCAGAAATTCCGTATTCCAAATAACAATCACATTTATTACCAAAAGCGCCCTTTTCTAGAGAATGAATCTAATCTTAAAAATCATTTATTATTGATATTTGACCTCAAAATTATGGAAAAAGGCTGGTCATACTGTAAGTGTCACACATACATAATAGTTTTCAGGTAATATCTGATCCTATCAAATTCTATGTGCTTGAATCCGAATCAATACAATTCGATCCGATCGTATCGGGTTGTATAGAAGTCGGTACTATCTGAGCCTAGTCGATTCAATCCAATCCTTTCCTATCCAATCTATCCTATTCTACCCGGTTCCATCCGATCGTATCTGATTCTAAATTATCCAATCAGCGGGAAAAAGTTCCAATGGATGGATAGACGGATGCCCGACATACGATTTTCTACCATGAGAAAATGTAGGGCTCTCTTTATTACTGCAGAGTTGAGTTCACAGACTTCAAACCCTGCACCTGGTGTTCCTAGTTCCCGAACTTCTTATTCTCCTGACAGACATCATGCTTCGGGTTCTACGAACAGGTCTTCTGCTCCTGCCAAGCCTCCTTTTCGTGACAGATCCAGGTCTCCTCTAGCCAGTTATTCTTCTTTATCCATGCGTTGATGTACAGTTGAAGAACTAAGATTTGTTCGGCTGATTCCCAACACGAATCCATTACGGCGATTCGAAATTCGAGGATTCACCTTTCCTCTCAATAAACCAATTCAATTGAAAGGAGAATCTTATGACCATGTGCCTATGCCAATCGAAAAACAAACTGTATTGTCAACGTCCAATGGTGACGTCTTTGCAGTAGTGGAGGGTAATAGAAGACTACGTGGAATATATACAATGAGCGGTGCAGCTACAAAACGAACGAAAATAAACATGGACAGCGCCGCGGTTAAAGAAATGACCTCAGAGGAAATCCGGAAAAGTCCATTAGGAAACAGATCACGAATTCCAAGCAGTTTTAGAATAGTAAGGGTAACCGTCTCTCCTCCACGTCTTATCAGATTTCCAATACTGAAAAGATTGGAAAGGTAGATTCCGGAATATTTTCAAGTTTCTAACTTCTCACGCAAAAGTCACTGGAATGTCAAAAAAAGTTTTCTAATAAGTGAAAATTGGCCCACATAAAACTTTCGTGTCGTTCAAGGCGCATGGCTTAGATACTGACCTGACGGAACATCGTCATCTGGTGGACATCCTCGCCTAGGCCTGGGTCTGTCACTTCTTTGCGATTCAATCTTTTGTCCCCTTGAACTTTGAAATTTTTTTATTTTGTTATACAGCGATTTATTTAATTCCCATTAAATCTATTTGTGAAGGAGTTTTAATGTTACCTACCAGTTTCTCAGTGTTTGATGAATAAATTATATGTAAAAAGAGGCAAAATGTTTAAAATGAAAATAACTTCCTTCTCCATAACTCAATTCAGACAATTCATAAAAACCGAAATGTATATATGTAATTATATTCTGATTGAAAAGATTTTTAAAGCTAAAGAAAACCTTTAACAACTAATTTCTACTTCACTCATTCTAATGAAAGTAATACATTTTCTCCAAGCTCGATTAATTTAATTTTGATGTATTTTCAACATCGAAAAATTTCTCCATACTTTGAATTATCTGAAAATAAATCAACTTCTCATCATACGGACGTCATTATCTTCAATGAAAGGAATGATCCATGTATAAAATACTTATTTCGAAAAGTTTAATGGTATCAGCTTGCACTATTTTGAAATGAGCCAAATATGTAGCTTGAATGCATTTTAAACTTGTATTTCTAATTTAAAAATTCAGTTTCATTCAGTTTTGTTCAAGTTGGAATTATTTTTTACAGTGTCTCATTGCATATATGTACCGGAAGGAATCCGGCTATTTGTACCAAACTTTCGGTACATGTGGCTAGGGCCATAACACTAGTTTATAATCATTTCATACATTTAATGCCACTTTATTTTTCTAATGAATTTTGGCCTGCTTAACTTGGAAATCGCTTCGAAATTTTTTGCATGGATTGGTTTTCGAAATATGGATTTTGAAAAAATATTCCTTTCGATGATAATTTTACTCTGTGAACCATATCTCAAGTTGACAACGACCAATCTTGTTGCAATAAGTACCAAGGTGAAGAGCATCGAATCTGCAAAGAATATTAGTGCCATTTTGCCTGATCAAGTTGGTGTTTAAAGTACAATGAACCAATATATTTTAAAAAGTCATTGTTTCAGACAAAAATAAACATAAAAGATTTCATAAATCAATCCATGAAAACAATTTCAATGCGACTTTCCTGCTTAGCAGGCCAAAATGCATAGGAAAAATATAGCGTCACTAAATGTACGAAAAAAATTTTTTTTATTTGTGAACTAGTGTAATTTTGAGCAATGAACAAAAATTAAAAAGACTGCATTTAATGAAAAATTAGATTTTTATCGTTATGAAATTTGTATAGCTGTTTCGAATTCTCATTACATGCATAGTACATATATTTTTTTATGAAAATAAAAATTGTTCAAATAATTCAAATAGTTTTGATTTCAACATTATAGTTGAGATAAAAAAGTAGTACTTATTATTAAAAAGGTTATAGTTGCATTTATGTTTATATGTAGTGTGTTATAAATGAAAAAAGATTGTCGTTTTTAGAATTGTTATAAAGAAAAAATTTGTTATTTAACGAAGTTGAAATTATTTTTAACATTTCAAAAGTACCATTTTATTTAAGATTTTTCAGATTGATCATAAGGGTATTATGTCTCATAAAACTATCTAAAAATAATTTACAGTGGTTCAAAATAATTTAAAACAATTTCTGTATTACGTTATAAAGAATCTAATTAACAAAAGTTATTTTGCGTGAATAAAAATGTTTAGCTTATTGAAGTCCGGAATTTGCTTACAAATTCAGGAGAAAACAGGTTTTATTATAATTACTTGTTTGAAGAATTAATAACTGTTGTCACTTTGTTAACTTTTATAACAGAGAGTAATTGAAAAGACATTTTTAGATGATTCCGTAAACAGAATTTGAACGCTTTCTTCAAAGTATAGCTAATCTCTGAATTTTTTCTTGAAAATAGTTCAAATATCAAATAATTATTGGGAATTTGAATGATATCACAGCGAGGAGTTATCGCAAAGACATTCTTAGTGATTTTCGTGTACAAAAATTAAGCCCTTCCATTCGAAAATAGCCAAACTCCTAATTGGTTTTTGAAAATTGTTTATATATTCAAAATTTTAAAAAATTTTAAACATTTTGAACTATAGGACAATTCAAAATTCACAATTTTCCAATTTCTATAATTTTTTTAAAACTCAATTTTTTCTACGTAAGCTCATATAACGACATAGAAAAAAATTTCCAATTCTATGTGCTAGTTTTGAGCCAAATTGAAATTAATTTTGAGCATTTTCGACTCAAAAGGCCTAAATTTACATTTTTTGTAAAGCCATTTCCTCCTGAGTATTTTCATCAGGTGTAATAATGCATAATATAAATAATATATTACATAGGAATATAATAAATTATACTTTAAATTAAAATAATAAAGAGTAAGCACATCTTAACGCAAGCTGTTCGTACAAAACCCTAGCAAATATTTTTAGTTATTGTTTTTCAACCTGAAAAAGGTCATCGATTTTTTTCTTACCTAATTATTATTTTAACTAGTTTCTAATTAGTTAATATTCAACGAACTGTCTATCGTTACGAAATCTTCAGTAAGAACAACCCCTTTTCCAGCTTGGTAAACTAACGTTACCAAATGTTCCGTATTACTAGCTAGAGCGCTGTACGACACCAGTATATTTCACAAAAAATTTCGTTCAGGGTACTAAACAATGGTACTGAACAAAAATTTTTTTTCTCATGGGATGCGCACTTTTTTTAATTATAAAAAGAGACAATGCAAATACATTTGTTGGATTGACCTTTGGTATTCTTTTTTAGTGTCCTAAACTAAAGGCCAAGTTCGTTGGCCAGCGATTATGGGTAAAAATTCAAAAAGTTACACCATT
>JAABKJ010013819.1:0-10231 GCA_011634705.1 Andricus grossulariae
GAATGGGATTTACCGCGGTCCGATGTCATTTTTTAGATGACAGTTGCTCCCAGTGGGACTCTGTGGTGGTTGTTAACCTTTATGTTTTAATTATATATATATATATATATATATATATCATGCCACCCAACTCACGTGGTCGAACCCCATATTTTGATTATCTGTAATACTGCTCAAAATAAGAATGCCGACCACGTGACTCTAGTTAAGATTATGAACTGAAAGGGTCCATAGCCTCTATTTCCGAGAGTTGACCAGATATACTATCTGTACGAGGAGAACCAGACCTGAAATACGCGCAAATCATCAAAAGGGCATACCTTATTATTCGAAACAAATTCGGCTTTTTTAAAGTCCATATAAGAGTGATCTTTCTGGAAAAAGGACTCTCGCTCTTCTAGCTTGATTTTGTTTCTCAGGTAAAAAATCTACCAGTTTATTGCCTCTAGGGTCCCGAAGCCGGTAAGGGTTGTTAATTGTGAAATTGGGTCAGGAGTGCCAGCAAGTCATAAATGCCCCCCAGTCGGGATCCTTTCGAATTCAAAGGCACTTCGATTCTTATTACAACTTTCCCATAATTCCCAGCCCTACGGCCCCCACTGAAAACTATTGGAAAGGGGCCGAGGGTTGTACAAGTCGTAAGTGCCCCAGTCGGAATCGTTTCAAGTTCGAAGGCACTCCGATACAAATCAGTGTATTTTCAACACATAGAAAGAAATCGAGATTTTCGAAAGTAAAATGCTCGATATCTTGAAAACGGTAAGAGAGCGACACTTTTTTCGGTCACATTCGCGTTCAGCACGAAAAAATACATGAAATATGTAAGTTTAAACAAAATCGAAGGTAATCTACCTTTTAGGCAGTTTTAGCTAAAAATGTAATCCTCAATCTCTTGTTTCAGAATCAGGTTTACAGTCCACGTCTTTGCCTGATGATGGCGTCCCTCCTTCTTCTTCTCCTGGAAGACATTCTCCTGACACGACTCTTTCTCTTGCCTTGCCTCATTATACTGCCAGGCCTCCGCCACCAGCCGAGCCACCTCTTCTTCCCAGTTCCAGGTCACCTCCTCGTGCCAGGTCCACGTCTCCTCCTCTCAAACAAACTTTTCGTTCTGTGCTTGGATATAGTTTTGAAGAACTTGAATTTATTCGACTTATTCCCCAAAAGAATACGAACTGCGTATTTGAACTTCGAAGATACGTTTTTCCTCCCAATATACCAGTTAGATTGAAAACCAAAAATAATGCCCTTGCACCTTTGCCAACAGGAGAACAAATTGTATTATCGAAATCCAATACTGATGTTTGTGCAATATTAGAAAAAAACACTAACAAACAAACGATTTTCCGTGGAATATATAAACATACTTTTTTGGGTCCAAAACGGGTTAAAATAAACATGGACAGCGGCGCGGTTGAGGAATTGACCAAAGAAGAAATCGCGGAATGTCAAGTGTCAACCACAAACCCAATCGCAAAGCATTTTACTGTATTCCGTGTGTAAAACACAATTGAAGGTACTTCATTTGTGACATTCAAATGTCGTTCGAGAACTAAAAATGAACAATAATTAATTTCACAAGACGATTACAAATCTGTTTAATAATACAACGCGTATATTTAATTTCAAATTCTATTCTGTTTCAGTCTGAATTATTACATTTTTATCCAAATAAATTTTCAATCTTTAGACGACAGCAACCGGAATATTCTCTAATATTCGGCAATACTTGTCTGTTCTTTTGAAATAAGCAATCTTCTATCAAATAATAAAAACTAGACAATTTGTAACTGAATTGTCTAAAATCATTTTTTCCATACACTAATTTAAGTTCAATTATTATTTACTGCTTGTAAGTACTGCATTCCATATGTATTACTGTTACTCAAAGGCCTATGTAGCTCAAGGGACTTTTAAAATAAATACGATATAATAATTCTGAAATTATTTTTTTATTCACGTGGATATGAAAAGAGCACGGCAATCTTCTTATTAGTTTAAGTATATCAAATGATAATCATAGAACGTTCTATATCAAAAGGTCAAATTCATACCATTTGCACACATGGATCTTTGCTGACTCTGAATCTGCAACTTAGCTTTTTTCGTAGCATCAATATTTTCAGAAATATTCAAGATTTGAACTCCAATATCACATAAAAAATGGAAAAATCATATTGCTCTAAATATATACATTTTCTTATCAACAAATTGAAAGAATACATGACTTTGGCGCAAAGTAAGCACAATAATCGGTTACTTGCTGACTCTCAATGGTGGCTATTTTAGTTGGGCTGAGACTTATAAATATACTGTCAATAATGAAATATATTATAAATACTTATGAATATAGAAAATGACTCAAATCTGACTGTCAATCTCTTCCTGGCGTAGTCGGTCTAACTTTGCGCCAACGGTCATAATAATTGTAACACTTGCTTAAAATTTGAATATATTAAAAAGGTATATGTTAAAAGTAACATTTATTGATAAAATCCATTAATTTCTAACATTTCATAGCATTGAATGGAATTTTCATTATTCAAATTAAAATACGCTTAATGCAACGCCAATCTATTTTACAGTGGGACGGATCAGGTATTCACTGTTCAAAATAGTTCACAGCCTATAATTCTTAACAGATTTATTCTAATCTAAGAAAATTTGTAAAGATCTTCTTTTAATTCACTTAAAATAGTAAAACTAAAATAATGCTGATTTATTTTTAAACGCTGTTCGGTAACAAGAGATTTGTTACAAATTGAAGAATTATAAACAATTTTTAAAGTTATGAACCATTTCTTTTCCTTTCAAGGCACATAGAAACACCAATGGACATCACAGCGAGATTAATACCAGGATGGAATCATTTCAATGAAAGATGATTTTGCAACAACAAAAATAATATGATTTTCCAATTGTTTGAACAAAAATTAAAATTTTGGCGGTTCAATTAATCAAAGCAGCTTTGTTTGCCCAGCTTTATCTCTACCAAGACTTTCGTTGATTGAACAATATGCTTGAATCTGTGAGTTATGGTAAAACTGATTATGCCATTCAATACTACGGAAAAATTACTTACTAGTAGAATATATTTGTTGGGTAATAATTTTTCCACTAATGAAATAAAAGTGAACAAATTTTTCATATTTTATAACAATAAAAAATACGCTTCACACAACGCTAAGCCGCGGGCTACAGGTAGTGTACAGAAAATGCCCCAAAAATTCAAAATAGCAGTTTTATGTGAGATCCATGATAATTTTTGAAGAATGTTCATCAGTTTTCATTCATCTGTGACTGTCGTTCAATTATTTTTCGAAAAATTATAAATATTATAAACATTATAATTATTTCAAAAAATGTTGCGTGATCATAAAACCCCTAGAGCTATGACTGAGAAGAATCCAACGATATCCTTAGTTTTTTTTTAGGAGTATTAGTTTCTTTTAAGCTGAAGTCAAAAAATTGAAATTTGTATGCACATGCTTTTTCGGTATGCAGTGAGAATAGGGGGGATAAAAACAATGTTCAAATTGTAGTTTTTATACGATTTGAAATTTATTTCTATTCCATTAAGTTCGCAAAACGTTGGATAGTTGTCATTTTCGTTTAATTGATGTATGATTTTCGTTCTGATGAATTCTAAATATTGAAAACATTGTGATAGTTTAAGAAAAAATTTCTACGTATTAAAAAAGAACTCCTAGAGATATGGCGGAGACTTATCTAACGACATTCTTAGTTTTTTTTAAAGAACTATTAATTTTTTCAAAGTAAAGTTCCAAAATTCAAATCTATATGCACATTCTTTTTTACTAGGTAGTGAGCATTGATTGGATCTCACGTCTTCAGATCGCCGGTCGGGTGCTTTAACCACTAAGCTACTGGGGAGATGGAAGGCAGACACTTTTTTCAGATATAAGCTTTTCATAGCAAGGAATTATGTTTTGAATACAAGTTGAATTGGAAGGAATCTGTATTTTCATCGGAGTTGGTAACGATCGATCATAGTTAGTTAGTTAGTTAGTTTTAGGATGGGTGAGAAGCCCATGTAGAGCTCCCCTGGCGCTCAAGCTATGAAGCCTGTTGTGCCACAGCCTTACTTATTCACTCTCAGCAGTTGAACCCAGACGTCTTAACGAAGCCTAGAATGTCGACTACTGATCGTGTTGTAATTTCCTCTGGTCGCACAAAATGGGCCCCGAGGGTCTGTTGCCTGAGCCTAGCTAATGCGGGACACTGGCACAATATATGCAAGGAGTTTTTATCATCCCTGCCACATCTCCTGCACTCTGTCGTGGGGTTATAAACCATTTTGTGCATATGATAGTTTAAGTGGTTGTGCTCAGTTAGGATCTGTACAACTGTCCTTATATTTTTATAGGGTGAACCCAGGATTTCCCCGGCTCTGTCCATTCTATGGGTATAACCCAGGATGTATTTCACGTGACGGCAACCCTGGATCTGCTCCCAGTATTCCCGGCGTTTTCTTCGAATCCAGCTTTCAATGGCCAAACCTATACAGCAAGACGCTATTCTCAGTACCGGTTCTGGTCCTATGTATTCACTTGCTGCGCCCAGTTTTTGTTGCCCTTGATCCCTGTGTGACCAGGAACTTATATGAGAGCCACATTTTTTCTTTCTGCAAATTGGCCTAATGCCTTTTTTCATTTCCAACCCAGTTCTGATGTTATGTCTGGTTTCCCTATTGGAGTGAGTGTCACTTGGCTTTCGGAACAGATCGTAGTCTCTCTGCCAGCAGCGTTTCCTTCTATCAGTGTTTCAGCACAGCAAAGGTTGGCCAGGACCTTCGCCTGAAAGACAGTAGCATGTCGACCAAGTGGTATCCCTATCCCTTTCCCTCTCTTGCTGTCATAAATTCCTGCTCCTGACCCTTTCTCACCCCTGAAGCCATCTGTATACCAGATTTCCCCTTGCAGAAGCGGGTTACCATTCGCTTTCCACAGATCCCTGCTTGAGATACAGACGCAGAAAGCTTTCGCGTGTGCCGCTCTAGCGGTTATCGCAACATGTAGATGTTCTTCACAGAGCATGAATCCTATCGCCGCTGTGGACGTAGTCCTTATTGCTCTAGTTTAACCCCTGAATGCTAGAGTTTTTAGTCTTCGCAGCCTGTCCTGCATTGTTTTGAGTTTAGCCCGTGGCCACCAGAACACGGCCTCATGTAGGAGCCTAAGTTTTAGGACAGCAGAGTAGAGGTATGCATGCAGTTCAGGCCCTAGACCTCACGTCAACCCAAAGGCTCTCCTGCAAATCCAAAAAGTCATGACGAACTTCCTGCACTGGGTCTCCAGGTGCTTTGCCCAGTTCAGCTTGCTATCTAGAATTACTCCCAGATATCTAACTGAATCTGAAAACGGCAGGTTCTCACCACAAAATACAGGAACGTCAACTTGTTGAATTTTATAGTATTTCGTGAAAACGACCAGGTTGGCCTCTTCAGGATTTACCGAGAACCCTGAGCTATCGCACCAGAGCTCTACAATGTGCAGCGCCGACCTCATAAGACCCATCAGCGTCTCCAGATGAGACCCCCTGAATAGGATTACAAAGTCAGCCGCATATCCCTGAGTATAATACTCTTTTTTATTTAGCATTCTGAGGAGGCCGTCCACAACAATGCACCACAGGAGGGGCGACAGGACACCCCCCTGTCGGCATCCCTGCGGAGCTATTTCCTTCACAAGGCCCTCACCACATCTGGTTTCGCTTCTTCTCCGACGTAGCATGCTTCCTAATCAGCGTGCAAGCTGGTTCGGCAAACCACATCTCAGAGCCTCTCTACAGCTGACTTCTGGAGGAGTATAGCTGGAAGCATCCTCTATATCCGAAAATTGCCGACAGTATACCCCTTTTGTTCCAACTGCTGTTCGAATTTTGCCACAACAGCATGAAGCGCAGTTT
This sequence comes from Andricus grossulariae, assembly GCA_011634705.1. Lineage (NCBI taxonomy): Eukaryota > Metazoa > Arthropoda > Insecta > Hymenoptera > Cynipidae > Andricus > Andricus grossulariae. Next base: position 5,929 of record JAABKJ010013819.1, read on the forward strand.
CTACCTAGCAGCCTGCCTGAAAATCATGCTGCCCTCTATGCAGCGGGGAGGCCAAAAGCACTCCATCCCTGATGTATCTCTCGAACAGCTTCTCCAAAGTCTTCAGGATGAAAGACGTTAGGCTGATTGGTCGGAAACCTTTTGCAGCAGTGTAGCCCTTCCTCCCAAGTTTGGGTATGAAGGCCACTCTGCCACCCTTTCATGCCGATATCACGAGTTTCAGGGCTATACTTGCTATACTTGGTCGGTTCGGATTCGTTAGAAACCCGGGAAGTGAACTTTCATCAGGTGATTCGCCGTTGCTTTTCCGTCTTCGGCAAACTCACCATCATCGAGCCTTATGAACGCGAGGCGAGCTTCCAGATTTTTCGCCAGGTTCTTGTGCAGCTTCGCTGTTTTCGGAACGTTTTTCGATTCCTCACAGAAGCCCCTCCAATCTTTCCGCTTATACTTTCTTTTATTTTTATGTGTATTCAGACGGGGTCGTCTTATAGATGTCCCAGTCCGAAGGCAATTTAGTTGTATTTGCCCTATTGCACAACATTCTTGTCTCTTTACGGAGGCTCTCCAGGTGGGTATTTCACATTCTGCTCCCTTCCTAGACTTAATTGTGTTTGTAGGGCAATTGCTCTTATATGATGTAGTCAGAGCCCTTCGTAGCAAATACGCGGCGTGCTCTAACTCATCAATGGTACCATAGCTTGTGGAAAATTCCACAAGTTTCTCTTTGAGTTACCCTTTATACGAGTCCCAAAGTGTATTTCTGGGATTTCTGAGCATGAAAACCACCACTTTTTCTAGGCGTAAACGAAACACGATATATTTGTGGTCCGAGAGAGACTCCTCATCGGAGACTCTCCAGTCCACTACCCTGCTCGTTAGTGTACCCGAACATAGAGTCAAATCGAGAAACTCACTTCTGTTTTTAGTCTTGAATGTGGAAGTATCACCCCGATTCAGAAACTCTAGCTCTGTGCTCGCTGTATATTCAATCAAATCTCTTCCTCCGTAGTGGATATTTGTGTTTCCCCACACCGTGTGGTGAGAGTTTGCATCCCATGCAAACAGCAGAGGGATTTTATTCTCCTGACAGTGCTGAATTGGAGCCTCCTTCTCTCTAGGGGGCGGAGGTCCACCGGCATCGCCTGGGAAATAAGCTGATGCGATAAACACCTCTAGCCTTTCTCCGCTTCTGCCCCTGAGTCTCGCCTTCATAACGGTGAGAGCTCTAGAGCAGAATTTATGCACCAAGATCGCATCTATAACCTTGACGGCTATGCATGCCCTTGGCATTTTTTCGAGCTGTCCCTTATATATGGAAACACACCTTGACAACTCACATATTTTTACCCTGGATAACCCGAGTTCTTGGATTAGGGCGAGCCCTGTCTGCACCACAGACATGCGTCTGGCTAGAATTGCTGAGCCGCCTTTGCTTTGATGCAAATTAATCTGCGTCGTGGAGATTCCCGTCTCAGCCATTAACAGGCTAATTTGGGGCAATTCTGGGCGCCACTGGTCCACCTGCAGAGCCCGATTGGTTCACTCAGGAGGTGACCCTACGCGCTCCTAGATAGAATCAGTAATCAAGAGCCGCAAGGACTCTGATTGAGGATTCAGGAAGACCGTCGACTAGAATTCAGCCTCGGCCTGGAAGCTTGCCTGTCGGAATGAACCTTCCATGAATCAGTTCAGAGAGACGGGTTCTCGGGTGTGTCGGGAATCAGTATGGTCGCTCTACGGTACTCCTGCAGACACTCCGTCCATTTGACATCCAAGTTTAGGCCCTCTTCAAGCCTAAAATTTCGGGCTTTTTCCACTATCCAGTCTCGCGACCTGATGTCTGCGGCCTCCCCTACGATGGCCCCGGACCTGATGAAGATGTCATTGAATCTGGGGGCGCGCCCCTGGTGGGGTAATGTGTCAATTCCTCTAGAGATTTCATCCCTCATCCTGTCCAACTCCTCGAGAGTGAGACAGTGCTCAGGATAACCCGATGCAATGACAACCTTCACCAAGGCGTTGTTAGCCATCTGCACGAAAGTAAGGTCCTGTGTTTCCAGAGTATCTTGCCGTCTCCACTCCCTGTTTGGGGGAGTTTCACTGAAGCTATTTTTGCTCTTGCCAATAGGATTAGCCTGAGGAGTATCTCCAGTTACAGTGTTCGTAGCCACTGCCCCTTGTGGGGTGCCTTGGCTGCTGTTTGCGAGACGTGCTTTGCGGTTTCTCCTTATTTGTACTTTGCTATGTTGCCTCCTCCTCACGGAGAGTTATGTTAGCTGCACTTCTACGACTTCGACAAGATTGTCTCCACCGTTGTCTTTAGTTCGCACCGCCTCTGGTGGGTTGCCCCTAAGAAGCCTCCCACATTCGGCGGTGGGTTAGAGGAAGGTCCTGAAACGGGCCCCTACTTTGTTTTGGTTTGTTTGGTTTTTTGAGGATTTATTTGAGTCTCACAAGAAGCTCGAGGAATAAGAAACACCGCCCGCAGAGCCCCGCTTGCAAGGCGCGGGTCTACATACTATGGCATTCGACCTGGTGCCACAAAATCTCCGTTTAGACACCTCCTTTGGGACCCCTGCCTGTCCGCCTCCACTGAGGGGGGGGGGCCGGGGTGTGCAAAGATTTGTTTACCCTGGTGCTATTCAACTCTTGACATGGCGATCACATCGTAGCTTGGGAGCATGAGAACTCACTCTGATCATTTTTTTTTTATCAAAAAAAGTCATGAGGATAAATTGTTCGGATTTCTGAGTGCTACTAAAATAGAATATTTTAATTTTCAGTTAGAAAAAAAAAAGATTTCAATCGAACGGATAAATTTTTAATCCAGAAGATTAAACTTCTGTCAAAAATATCACTTTTCGACAACAAGTGGAATAGTTATATTTTCAATTCAAAATATTAATTTTCAATAAAAAATATTATATTTTCAAACAAAGGAATAAATTTTCATCAAGAAGATTGATATCCTACTACCAAAGACATAGTTGCAAAAAATTAAAGAAATTTTCAACTGAAGAGTTAAATGTTCTACTAAAGAAGATAAATTTTCAACCAAACATGGAATACTTAAATGCTCAGAAATCATGGAACATCAACCAAAAAAATGAATTTTGAACTAAGTAGTTTCGCTTTCAATTATATAATCGAATTTCAAAACAAAAAAAATGTTTAGTAGCTATTCACCAATAGTAACAGTCTTGAAAATTTAATCAAATTATTATATCAGGAGAAAAAAACCCGGAACCAACGTAAAATTCACAGAACGGTTTGTGCAAAAACCAGCAAAAATCAATCATTCATGGTAAGTTTTGGTTCCCAGAAATTATTCAAATTTAAATAGTGCAATATAAATATAGATAAAAGGCTATTTTTCATTTAATGTTGAAATACCATTTTGACTGTTAATTAACAATTAAGTAACTTGTGGTCATGTTAAATATAAATTGAAATACTGCTGTATAGTCTGTGCACGTCTGGCTTTATTTAATAAAATATTACATTATAGATCTAGAACTTTTCTCAGGTTCGGCATGCATATGAATGTTACATTTTTCTTACTCTTGAAATTTAAAAGTAAAGTTTTCACATACAAATAAAATAATTTAATACACTTATGTGAGAAGTATATTCAAAAAACGTGATGAATTAAAGCTAATAGAAAATTTTAATCGAATTCAAATATTCGAACTAATTTCTACCTTAATGAATAGTGAATAAAAAATTGTGGCATTCACATTAAATTTACTGGAATTGTTTCTCGATAATTAAAGCAGATAGCGTTGGATGAAGAAACATATTTTTCGCAAATGTTTATTCTAACAATGAGTAGATGATAAAATAGATTACTACATGACATGATTTGATCAGTGACACTTACTACAACATAGATTAGAAAATCTTCGAGCAAGAATCTCTTGTCATATACTATGAACATCATTTTACGATAAAAATATACTTTTATGTTTCAAGTCATTTGAAAGTATATAGATATTGTAAGATCTATCAAAAAATATTTAAAAATGGCGGATTTCCCATATGCTGCAGCCTAGAGTGCCAAAGTTTGGGGTAAAATTTCAGCTGTAACCACGTCGCACAGCCGTGAGATGGGTGGCCAGTCTGCAACGGATTCAATACAATTATCCGGCAAAAGTCTCGTGTACCCTGAGGACACGGAGCGACTGAAGGATGACCGCCTTCTGCATTTTCCCCGCAAGTGTCTTAGCATTTTCTTGACACGCAGAGATGCTTTTCAGGCTATTAACCAGTGAAACCTTGGCACTTCCAAGAGCGCCGATGA
>JAABKJ010013820.1:0-10231 GCA_011634705.1 Andricus grossulariae
AAAGTTATCTACATATGATCGATCGTTACCAACTCCGATGATAATACTGCAGATACTTTTTTCAGATATAAGATTTTAATAAGAAGGAGTTATGTTTTTAATGCAAGTTAAATTGGAAGGAATCTGTATCATCATCGAAGATGGTAACGATCGTGAAAGTTATCTACATATGATCGATCGTTACCAACTCCGATGATAATACTGCAGACACTTTTTTCAGATATACGCTTTTCATAGTAAGGAGTTATGTTTCAAATATAAGTTAAATTAGAAGGAATCTGTATTATCATCGGAGTTGGTAACGGTCGTGAAAGTTATCTACATATGATCGATCGTTACCAACTCCGATGATAATACTGCAGATACTTTTTTCAGATATAAGATTTTTATAAGAAGGAGTTATGTTTTTAATACAAGTTGAATTGGAAGGAATCTGTATTATCATCGGAGTTGGTAACGATCGCGAAAGTTATCTACATATGATCGATCGTTACCAACTCCGATGATAATATAGATTCCTTATAATTTAAGATGTATTCAAAATATATCTCCTTGCTATGAAAAGCGTATATCTGAAAAAAGTATCTGCAATCTTCCGGCAATCGGAAGACGTGAGGTTCGATTCCCGCCGGAGCGAAGGAGAAAGATCTTTTTTCAGAAATTAAAAATTTTTAATTGATGAAAAATTTTATGTAAAAAAATTGTGCTCCCATAGGTCTTGTTATTTCTACGATTTTACGATTTGGGTGAGTGAAAACGCTTAAATTGTGAAATCTGTTGAGTTGAGAACGAAAATTGGGTAATATCCGAGAAAGTGATTTCATTTTGAATTGAACAATATGCACAGATTGATTTTTTTTTGTAATTCAGAAATTTTTGATTTTTTCAAGATCTTGGAATATTTATAAACCACCGAAAATTTTTGCTCGATGCGAGATAAATATTAATATCTTTTTCTAGTTGAACTTGATGAAATTCCAGGTTCTCAATATAAATCTTTTACCAAAAAGTCTGCATTTGAATACAAAAAATGTTCTTCACAAATCTCGAAAAATTCTAAATTAGGCAAACATTTCTTGTTCTATTTTGAATAATTGCATTTATTTAGAATTTTTGATATTTTGAATTTTCCAATAAAAAATAATAAAAGATATCAACCAAATGAATTTTGTATCTTACTTTTTTCGTGTGTCAACCCACAAATTTTTTCCCGTCAACTTGAACAATTTAATTAATTTTGATTTATGTATTTTTTTGAATATAGATACAAAAAGTTATTGATGTTTTCAACAGTTTTTATCCAAATCTTCAATATAAATTTTGAATAAAAAAAAATAAAATTAGTTTGTAGACATCAAATTAATGAGTCTTTCTGATACTCATATTATTTTTAAATTTTGATTCACGATAATTGGTTGAGAAACTCATTGAAATTAGAAATAAACAAATTAAAAACAAGCAAACAAAATTTAATTTGAGATATTCATAGAAAGTAAAAGAATTTAGTTCATTTGATAACTCAGATCTTCCATATTTTAGGCAAATTTGTGAAACTATTCAAATTATTTTGAAATAGTTTAAAATCTATGCAATTTTCAGAACTTTACTCAAAATGAATTTAATAATTACTTTCAGCAAAAGATTCTTAAAAAAAAATTTTTAAAGTGGTGTTTGTAGAATTTTAAATGTTATATTCGAATTTCAGAAGTTATTTTTATTATCTGTGTAATATAAACAATGTGGTTATTAATTCAATTTTGCCGCATTTTCTACCAAAATAATTGAATTTTTGACTAAAAAAGAAGAATTTCCAACAAAAAAAGTGAATTTTCAACTCAAAAAGATGGATTCTTTCAGCAAAAATAGAATAGCTACAATAGTGCATCTTTAATCAAAAGAAATGAATTTTCAACCAAATAGTTGAATTTTCAACCCAAATGTTGAATTGTCTAGAAACAAAAATCAACAAAATAGATGAATTTTCAACTATAGAAGATCACTCTTTAATAAAAAATTTAATAGTTTAATTTTAAGATATAAAAATGAATTTTTAACCAAATAATATAAATTTCCAACAAAATAATTAAATATTTAACCAAACAGATGAAATTTAACCCAAAAAGAATTAAAGTCTATCATAAATAAAAATTTCGACAAAAAGTGAAATAGTTTAATTTTTTGTTGAAAATATTAATTTTCAGTTAAAACTAATTTTGACCCAAAGAAAAAAAATGAAATATAAACCAAAAAGATTAATTATATACCAAAAAAGAATATTTTTTAGTGAAATTCATGAATTTTCCACTACAATTTTTAAGTTTTAATGGGATTTTCAACATGATAGTTGCATTTTCAACTGAAATGGTTAATTTTCTACCAATAAAGACCAATTTTAAACAAAATAGATGAATTTTCAACTAAAAAAGATAGATTTTCAACAAAAAATAGAATATTTTAATTTTCAGTTAAAGGAATAAGTTTTTAACAAAATAAAATGAAAATTCAAAGAAATACTTCAATTTTTTGTCAAACAAATGGATTTTTATCCAAAAAGATGAAATGTCAAAAACAAAATTTCGATGAATAATTTATTTCGAGATTTTGTTGAAATAAATAGTTTTCAATGACAAAAATGTAATTTTCAACCAAGGATTTGAAATTTCACCGAAAAAGATTAATTTTCTACTAAAAAAGAATAATTTTTAAGAAAATTCATGAATTTTCAACTAAAATTTTCAATTTTTAATAGAAATTTCAACCTACTAGTTGCATTTTCAACAAACGTGGTTAATTTTCTACCAAAAAAGACAAATTTTCAACAAAGTAGTTGCATTTTCAACTAAAAAATATAGATTTTCAACAAAAAATAGAATAGTTCAATTTTTATTCAGAGAAATAAGTTTCCGACCAAAGAAGTAGATTTTTAACCAACAAGATTAATTTTTTACCAAAAAAGAATAATTCGGAAAAAAGTACATATATTTCGAACGAAATGTTTTGATTTTTGATAGAATTTTCAACATAACAGTTGAATTTTTAACAAAAAAGGTGAATAAGTCACTGAGAAGATTAACGGAAAATCGAATAATTAATTTTTCAGTTAAACAAATAAGTTTGAAAAATGTTAACAAAATTGTTTAATTTTGAAAAAAAAAGATTTTTCAACTAAAATAATGAATCATCAATCAAAAAAATTAATTTTGAAAAAAGTAGTTCCGCTTTCAACAAAGTAATTGAATGTTAAAACAAAAAAGCTTTTTCAGTCGCTATTCACAATTAGCGAAAATCTTAAACCAAAGTTAAATTTTACAGGATGAATCGAGCAAAAACTGATTTAAATACCCTGTAAATTCCAGATTTTCCATTTTCAAGTGAAATTTATCATAGTACAGGATCAATAACATTTCTACTGTTATTTTTGTTTCTGTGAAAAAAATGTTTTCTGTAAAATCCATAACAAAATGTTCTAAAATAAACCAATTTTTTGTTAAGAAACGGCTATTAGTGCGCGAATAGCGCGCACAATGTTCTAGTTTTTAAAATTTGCATGGATCAAATAAAAAAGCTTCAGAAAATAAATAATTTTATCAACAGTAATTAAATTCGAGGAGCTGTAAATTTTCCTTAGAATATTTCCCAAGTCCTTCAGTACAACGGAAAATGCAATTAAAGTGAAACCACTCGGTACAAATTCCTTCGTCTTTCCTGGGTCACCTGATTACATTTTAAGAATTTCTGGGAAACTTGAAACTTCAAAGAGGTTGACTTGAGTATTAATTTTCCAAGAAAAAATTTTAAGTATTTTTCAGGAATCTTTGAAATTCTCGCTTATAAAAAGCTATGTTTTGGGAATGCTCTCTAAGTATATTTACCGAATATGAAACAAATCCTAAGACCTTCTTTTTGAAAAATTTTTGTGATTTTTCTGGAAAGAAATAAGTAATAAGTAAAGTTTTCTCTTCTTAAAAAAAAATTAATTTTGCGACCCAAGAAAATTCCTTTTCCGTTCCCTTGGAAAATCTGTGAAAGACGACAGTTTCTTTAATTCTACTTTTCTGGTTCATTTCACACAAAAGTTCTGAGGAGAAAAAAAAAAGTCGACAAGTTTTCCAGTTATTTAAAAAAAAATAATACTTAACTATAAATATTTTTGAAGTTATGGCCTCTTAAATTCCTTTTTTTTCAGTAAAAAAAGGTTAAATATTTTCTTTTTTGCATTACATCTTGTCCCTGAGATATCCTGCATGAAAGTGATATAAAGATTAATCAAAGTAGATGATATTTTCTTTAAAACTAAAAAATAATTAATTCTAGCTGTTCTAGAAAAGAAGTTATAGTCTCTGATAGTATGATGCTTTTTATGGAATTTTTTTTACAAACTGAATAATCGAGCAACATATTAGGAATCACAAGAAAACAGTAGAAAGTGCATGATTAACAGTACTATATGGTGTCCGATGCAAATTAAATTTTTTGAATTTTTTATAAATTTTCTTAATTTACGGTGTAAAAAAATACAAATTTAAGGCTAAAAAATTCTTTCACCCCTAGGAAATATTTCTTATTTATTGATGAATAAGCCTTTTTTATGACAAAAATTTGTTTTTAAGATCTTATCAGCAGCGTTTAATAGATGTTTTTTTTTAATTTGAAAATTTTCTTGAATTCATTAAAATTATGTTTCATTTGCCTTGATTTTTTTTAATTCAACTTAGATTCGTGTTTATCTCATCGAATTCTCTCGAATTTCTTCCAAATCTTCTAAATTCACTTTAGTTTTACTGAAATCAATAAAATATTCTGGATCTTTTGCAATTCGTTTGATTTTTTTTGGAATTCACCATGGATTTTTATTAATTTATTCTGAATTCTTTTGAATTCTTTTAAATTCTTCGAGGCTTGCTCAAATTATTCTAAATTCACTTACTAACATTCTTCAATCTTATCGATTAGCAATTCAAATGTCCTAAATTTTAAAAAAATTTTGAGGAGCTACAATTGACAATTCTGGAATGTGGGAAATTTTGCATTACAATTAATCAACTTACGAAAATTATATTTTAAAGGTAGGCAATTTGGAACTTTTTTTTTGAATAGTTCAATTTTTAAAGACTTTTAGTCGAAAATTCTTCAATTCTGATGATTTGCAATTTGAAACCCTTCAATTTTAAAGATGAACTTTGAAAATTCTTCAATTTTGAACGATGTATAAATAATTATTCCTAAATTGTGATGATATTAAAGATCAAAAGTCAAGAGTTTTTAATTTCAAATCCTTGAAATTGATAAATATTGAAATGGAAATCATTTAAATGATAGAATTTATAATTTTTAAACTTGAAACTTGCATATCTTGTAATTATAAATGTTTTAAATTAGGGAATCTTCCATTCTAAATATCAAAAATCGAAATGTTTACAATTTTTGAGAGTAGCAATTAAAAACTCTTGAGTTAAGAAAAAATATTTGCAAATTAATTCATTATTAAAATATATCTCATTTCAAATGCTTTTTTAAAGCCTAATTTTGAATATTTGCAATTGAATACTCTTCAGTATTATTATTATTATTTTGAATAATAATAATAATGTCAATAATTCTTTTATATTTTTCAAACGGTTCTCTCAATTAGCCAAGTAGAAAATTATTAGGTTATAAATCTCAAAAAATTGGAAGTCGAACTTTATTTTAACCGAAAATATAGACAAGAATGTTATAAATTTTACAAGGATATATATATATATACTAAATTTTATGAATAACGAATAATACGCAATTCTGGTGAATGTATTAAGTAATAACAAAACTAGAAATTATTGAATAAAAATGAAAACCTTTTATACATATTCCAAGATTATAATCAAAGAGATTTTAAGAAAGAAATTAGATATTACAAAACAAATTTTTCGAATGTTATGTCTGAAATAAATCACTAAATTTTACATAAATTTAAATAATAAATAATAAATTGAACAAGTTTCGAGCTCGAATAAATGAGGAAGAGATTAATTAGATCAGTAACTCCATTATTAGTCATTAATACAATTTTATTATTTCTTTGATGATTTCAAATTAATTGTTTTCACTTTAAACAACTGAAATTTTTTTTCAAATTACCTTTCACCTATTATATTTCACAACAATATAACTTTTTGTTACTTCAATACCGTTATTGATGATAAAAAATACAGATTTTTCACAAATAAGAAAAGAAAATAAGGAAATAAATAGTTAAATTTTTAGGTACGAAAATAGTTAAATTTTGAACCAAAAAGATGAATTTTTATTTAAAATGATGATTCTTTAATGAAGAATAATGAAAAATCAAGGAAGGGTCCAACATTCAACTAAATAGTTGACTTTTCAACCAAATACTTGACTTTTTCACCAATAATTTTATTTTTCAAGCAAGAAGAATATTTTCTTACAAAAATATTTAGTTAATTTTATAGTTGAGAACTTAACTTTTCAACAACACAGAATAGATTAAAACTACTTCAACTGTACGAAAAAAACGAATTTTAACAAAATAGTTGTATCTTTAACCAAATGGTTGAATTTTCGAGCCAAAAAGATGAATTTCCTACAAATCGGTTAAATTTGTAATATGAAAATATTAATTTTCAGCCAAAAAATTAAATAATAACAAAATAGAGACATTTGCAACAAAATGGTTGAATTCGCAACAAAATAGTCGAATTCTCAACCAAAACAGAAAAATTTGCAACCAACCAGTGGCATTTTTAATCAACAAGGATGCATTTTTAACCAAGAAGAATAATTTGTTACCAAAAAGATGAGTTTTCAACAAAATACATAAATTTATGCTAGAAAAGATTAATATTCATTTAAAAATATCAATTTTCTACTAAAAATGGAATAGTTAAATTTTCAATTAAAAAAAATTAACTTTCAACCGAAAAGTTGTATTTTCCACACAAAAATCTAATAGTAATATACAATATAATATATAAAATATAATAGTAATAGTAATAATAAATGATATAAAATAAATAAAAATATAAATAAAGTTATATTATTTATATTATATAATATATCATTAAATAAATATGAAATTTCTAAATTCTAACGAAAGAGGTGAATTTTTAACACAGCACATATATTTTCAACCAAATATTTAAATTTTGAACCAAGAGGATTAAATTTCTAAAACAAAAATTTCAAAAAAATAGGAGAGATCACCCTACAGCAGATGATGGTCCTACAAAAGGTAATTATTAATTATAAGCACAAATATGAATAGAATAGTCAATTCTAATTTCAATATATTACACGTATCGTGTCTTAACTCTCAATTACATTGAATTAATAATTTTATATACATGAGTATATTAAATTAATGATTAATTACTGTGAGGTCAATATCTACAATAGGGTGGTCTTCCCTAGTTAAATTTCCTACCAAAGAAATAAATTTCCAACTAAAATGCTGAATCTTGAATTAAAAAGATGAATTTTTAACAATTTCATCGTTCGACTGAATATTTGAATTTGGTACAAAATTGTTAAACTTTTGTTCTCGAGTGATTTACAAACGTAAAAATATCTTGCGTAAGAAATGTTTCTTAATAATTTCAATTATTCTGTAGTTATTAACAACTTAAAAGAATTATTTTAATAATCAAGTGTATCTTTTTTTCACGATTTCAACAATATGGAAAACTTGTTTTTTCTTACAAACCACGGCAGTCCTCTTCCAAGTGAAACTTGGTTCAGAGCGCTAGAAAAAGAGACAATGCTTGAACGTTAATCCGATTTATTATTTTTATTTATAAATACCACCATTTTTCACAATGCGATGCACTCACAATGCTTTCGGTGAGAATAACCACCCATACGACAATGCTATATATTTATTATGACGGTATTAGTTTAAAAATGGTGCGTCAGAACAATAGATCCCATCGGATGCAGAACATCGAATAAGAGAGACCGTACGCTATAGTGCTTTACTTTTTTTCATGCAAAATTTATTCTCGCTTTTGCTGGTTTCAATTATTTAAAAAAAAGATCGCATGATAAAAAAGTAGATATTCGCGTAATATAATATTCCTGTGTCGGACTATTCTCATATTAAAAAGCGCATGGCGCCATTTTCGGTTATTTCTCGAACTATCTCGAAATTACTCGAAATAATTTGAAACTATTGTTGTCGGGAAACCCGTGTACATGATTGGATTAAGATTTAATTGTTTTTTCGCTAACAAAAAATAGTCTGAAAACTTCAAGGTTATTTGAGATTTAAGGTTATTTTAATAATATATTCAATAATAATAATCAATGGAGCAACGTTGTTCAGCAATTTGACATACAAAGTTTAATGTGTAGATTTTTGAACATTTCAAAAATGAAGAAACTATTTAAGAATTTTAAAAGGTTTTAAGATAATACAAAAAATTCCTTAAATTTCTTGGAAAATTTTAACTGATTTTTTTTTTAAAATAATTTGAAAAAAAATTGAATAAGATTTCGAAACATTTTAAATTATTTCTTGAAATTTCGAGAGGTAATATTGCCGATTTTAAAGCCAAATTGTGCAATAAGAAAGATAACAAAGTTTTATTTAAAAAATGCTATCAAGTTTTACGATAATATGAAAAAATTCCTTGAAATATTTAAACTGATTTTTCATTTTGAAAAATAGATTTTAAAAGAAAATTGACAAAGAATTTGAAAAAATCGGAATTTTTTTCCTAAAATTTCGTAAAAGAATGTAGAAGATTTAAAAGCAAAAATTTTTAATTAGCTAGATTACAAAGTTTTCTAAAAAAATCATATAAGTTCAGGGGATATTAAGGGCTTTGAAAACTTTAAAAATGAATCAGAAAATTTCAAAAATTTTTAGAAAGTTAAGAAATGTACATTTTTGAATATTTAGAAATAAAAAATTTAAAGTTTCTTAAGGATTTAGAAATGTTTCTTGATGATAAAAAAAATTTCTTGAAATTCAAGGGAAAATTTAAACTTATATTTCATTTTTAAAATGTTTAAAAAATGTACATTTTTGAAGATTTCGAAAAAATTTCGAAGCTTTTCATGAAGTTTGAAAGGAAGAGAAATTTAAAAATCTTGAAAAATACATTTTTAAAGAAAATTCGAAATAATTTAAAAACATTTCAAAAGGCTTCTACAAATTTTTGAAAATATCTGGAAAATTTAAGGGCAATTTTTCTTATTCACAAAGATTTTTCAAAATTTCAAGAATAATTCGAGTCAGTTTAAAATATATTCGTTTTCAAAATTTTAAAAATTGGAAATATCTTATAAACTTTCTCGAATTCTTCAATTAGCAAGATTAAAATGATTTATAAAAGATGCGAGTAAGTTTAAGATATTTTGAAATTTTTTAAATATTCAAAATTAATTTAAAAGTTGAAAATATTTAAAAAGTTTTAAAAAATGTACATTTTTAAATATTTGGGGAAAAATTTTTTAAGCGTCTTAAGGATTTTGAAAGGATTCACGATAATCAAAAAATTGTCTTAGAATTCACGGGAAAATTTGAACTGATTTTTATTTTGGAAAATTTTTTGGAAAAATTCGAATGATTTTGAAAGATATTTAAAAGGTTTAAAACTTTCGAAATAGTTAAAAAAGTAATTTTAATGAAATTTGAAAATATTTCAAAAAATTAAAAATAAAATCTAAATTTTTGAAGATTTCGAACAAAATTTCAAAGCTTTTTAAGAAGTTTGAAAGGCTTCAAGAAAATAAAAAAACTTTCTTAAAATTCCTGGGATAACTTGAACTGATTTGTTACTTTAAATAATTAATTTTATGATATTATTAAAAAAAATTGTAACATTTCAAAATATTTCCAAAATTGTCAAAATAGAATCTGGAAAATTTGAAGGCAAGTTTTTCAATTTTTTAGAATTTCAAGAAAAATGTTGTAAGAATTCGAAGAATTTTAAAAGATAATTAGAAGGTTTAGAAGTTTTTAAAATTGTTAAAAAATGATTTTAAGTTTGAAAAGATTTCCAAAAATTGTTAACAAAATGTAATGTTTTGAAAATTTCCAAACAAATTTCGAAGCTTTTTAAGAAGCTTGAGAGGTTTCAAGAAAATTTTAAATTACTTTTTATTTTGATAATTAATTTTGAAAGAAGATTTCGAATAAAATTTGGAAGCTTTTTATGAAGTTTGAGGGGTTTCAAGAAAATAAAAAAATGTCTTGAGATTCCTGGTAAAATTTTGAATTGCTTTTTAT
>JAABKJ010013821.1:0-10231 GCA_011634705.1 Andricus grossulariae
GAATAGTCAACCAAATAGTTGAATTTTTATCTAAAAAAGATAAATTATCAACGAACAATGGAATAGTTTAATTTTCCATAAAAAATTAATTTTGAGAGAAAAACGAATGTCAAATAAAAAAAGTAAATTTTCAACAAAATAGATGAATTTTTATCTAAAATAATAAATCATTACTTGTTTGAAAGTATTTTGGTGATAATTCGTTTTTTTTTTGTTGGTTTCCATTTAATTTTTTGACCAAAATTAAATAGTTAAATTTTCAATGACCAAAATTTATTTATAAGAAAAAGAAAACTTATTTTTAACCAAATAGTCAAATTTCAAACCAAGAACATTAATTTTGAACCGAAAAAAGTGTAATTTTAAACTAAAAAAAATTGTTTAAAAAATAGGTACATTTTCAATCAAAAAATATAATTTTTAATTATGAAAGAACGAAATAAAATTTTTTAAATGAAATTCTCACCCAAAAATATGAATTTTCCAGTAAAATCATTAATCTTCAGAAAAAAAATGAATTTGTGAAAAAGTAGTTTTACCGAGTAGTAAAATTTTCAATACAAAAATATAGATTGTCAACAAAAAATGAAATAGTTGATATTTTAATTTAAAAATATTTCAATTAAAAATCATAAACAGTTCATATTTTAATAAAAAAGATTTTAATTTGAAAAAAAATAAAAAGATATATTTTCAGCAAAAAAAAATGATTTTCAACTAATAAAGACAAATTTCCAACAAAATACATGAATTTTTGAACAAATAGTTGAATTTGTAACTGAAAAAGGTAAATTTCTAATTCAAAATAGAACGTAAAATTTTCATTACAAAAAATTAATTTTCAACAAAAAAAAAGCAAAGAATTTTCAACAAAATGGTTATATTATCAACCACAGGAAAAAATTTTTAACTAAAATTATAAATTATCAGTAACAAAATCAATTTTCAACAAAGTGGTTTAACTTTCAACGAAGTAGTTTAATTTTCAACCAAAAAATATGAATTATTAATGAAATAATTCAATCTTCAGCCCAATAGTATTTGGTTGAAAATTCGTTTTTTTTTATTTACAATTAATTTTTTGACTGATAGTGGAACTATTGAATTTTTGGTTAAAAATTATCCGATCTTATTTGAAAATTAAATTTTTTAACTGAAAATTGAACTATTCAATTCTTGGTTAAAAATTGATCAGTTTTATTCGAAAATTCAATTTTTTGGTTGAATTTTAATTTATTTTTTTGAAAATTTCATTTTTTTTAGTTAAAAATTAATTTGTTTAACTGAATATTCAACTTTTTTATTTTTTGGTTAACAATTGATTTTTCTTAGTTGAAAGAAATGATAAAATTAATTTATTATCAATTAAGTAAATTATAAATTAATCTTCTGGGATGAAAATTCAATTACTTGTTTGAAAATTGATAATTTTCAGTTGAAAATTTAACTATTCAATTTTTCATTGAAAATTCATCCTTTTTGGTTGAAAATTAATTTTTTTAGTTGAATATTAATTTGTTTAACTTAAAATTTAACATTTTGATTTTTTGGTTAACAATGGATTTTTCCTAATTGGAAGAGTTAATAAAATTAATTTATTATTATTCAAGTAAATTAAAAAATAATATCCTGGGATGCAAAATCAATTACTTAGTTGAAAATTGACATTTTTTAGTTGAAAATTCAACTATTTAATTTTTCATTGAAAATTCATCCTTTTGGGTTGAAAATTCTTCTTTTTCTAGTTGAAAATTAATTTGTTTAACTTGAAATGTAATTTTCAATTACTTGGTTACCAATTGATTTCACTTAGTTTGAAGAATTGATAAAATTAATTTATTATTGATAAGGTTAATTAAAAAATAATATTCCGGGATGAAAAATCAATTACTTGGTTGAAAATTCAACTAATTAATTTTTCATTGACAATTAATTCTTTTTGGTTGAAAATTCGTTTTTTTTTAGTTGAAAATTAATTTTTATAACTTAAAATTTAACTTTTTCATTGTTTTTGACTAACAATTGATTTTTCTTAGTTGCAAGAATTATTAAAATTAATTTATTATTAATCAAGTAAATTAAAAATAATATCCTGGGATGAAAAATCCACTACTTGGTTGAAAATTCGTTTTTTCTTAGTTGAAAATTAATTTGTTTAACTTAAAGTGTAATTTTTTCATTTTTTGTCAAAAATTGATCTGTTTTCGTTAAAAGAATCAATAAAATTAATTTATTATTAATTAAGTGAATTATAAATTAATCTTCTGGGGAAAAAATTCAATTACTTGGTTGAAAATTGACAATTTTCAGTTGAAAATTCAACTATTTAATTTTTCATTGTAAATTAATCCTTTTTGGTTGAAAATTCGTTTTTTTTTAATTGAAAATTAATCTTCTTAACTTAAAATTTAACTTTTTCATTTTTTTGACTAACAATTGATTTTTCTCAGTTGGAAGAATTAATAAAATTAATTTATTATTAATTCAGTAAATTAAAAATAATATCCTGGGATGAAAAATCCATTACTTGGTTGAAAATTCAACTATTTAATTTTTCATTGAAAATTCGTCCTTTTTGGTTGAAAATTCGTTTCTTTTTAGTTGAAAATTAATTTGTTTAACTTAAAATTTAACTTTTTCATTTTTTGGTTAACAATTGATTTTTTATAGTTGGAAGAATCATTGAAATTGATTTATTATTAATTAATTAAATTAAAAAATAATATTCTGGGATGAAAAATCAATTACTTGGTTGAAAATTCGTTTTTTTTTTTGTTTGAAAATTAATTTGTTTAACTTGAAATCTCTTTTATTCATTTTTTGTGGAAAAATTATATTTCTCAGTTGAAAGAATTAATAAAGTTAATTTATTATTACTTAAGTAAATTAAAAAATAATATTCTGGGATGAAAAATCAATTACTTGGTTGAAAATTGACAATTTCCGGTTGAAAATTTAACTATTTAATTTTTCATTGAAAATTCATCCTTTTTGGTTGAAAATTCGTTTTCTTTTTTAGTTCAAAATTAATTTGTTTGACTTATTAACTTTTTCATTTTTTGCTCAACAATTGATTTTTCTCAGTTGAAAGAATTAATAAAATTATTTATTAATAATTAAAACTTTAAATAGAAATTTTGTTATTGAGTTTTGTTAGAAAATTGATCGGTTTTAGTTGAAAATTCAACTATTTAGTTGAAAATTGACTTTTTTATTGAAAATTTATATTTCTGGGTTGAAAATTCAAATGTTTTGTAAAAAATTCGTCTTTTTTGGCTAGAAAATTCCACACTTTGGATAATTTTTTTTTTTCATTGACTGAAAAATCTTTTTCGGCAGGAAATTCAATTAATTGTTTAAAAATTGAGTTTTTGTTTAAAAATACATATTTTTGGGTTGAAAATTCAACTGTTTTTTTTTGGGTTGAAATTTGCCTTTTTGGCTTGAAAATTTATCATTTTTGGTAGAAATTTCATTTTTGTTTAAAAATGCAACATTTTTTTCAAAAATTAATCTGTTTTAATTGAAAATTTAACTTTTTTGTTCAAAATTCGTATTTCTTGGGTCTTTTCAACAGTTTTTGATTTGAAATAAAAATATTTTTTGATTGAAATATAAATTTAACTATTTTGTTAAAAATTCGACTATTTTATTCAAAATTCGACGCCTTTTGCTTCAAAATTAAACTATTTTGTTGTAAATGCAACGGTTTGGTTACAAAATTAATTTTCTTGTTTATTGAAAGTTCAACTATTGGATTAAAAATTTAACTATTTTGTAAAAACTTAAAATATGTATCATTATTTATACTGATATTTATCTTCCAATTTTTTTCCACCGTGGTACCTTTGCGTCGACAACCGAATGTCGCGGGTTCGAATCCCAGCGGAGTTTGAACTCTTTCCTTTTTTTTTACCATAAAATTCTATTTAATTCCAGGTTTTCCCCAGTTTTCCAGGAGAGTAGACACCCTGAATAAAAACTAGGATTCTATTTCACACAACTTAATTTTTTGCCATATAATTTAATCGAGGCCAGATAAATTAAATTGAAAAAGTTCTTTGAACTTGCGGATGAGTTTTCCTTTCTAGTTTAGAGACGGGATGTATGAAGCATAAATGAAAATCGATTGCGAGAAGTTCAAGGGGATATAAAAAGGGGAATGTGGCTCGTACAAGAGTGAATAAGCCAATCGTTCCGGTTTGAAGGAAATCCCGGATCTTCTAATCCTTCCTCGACCCCGAGTCGTTTCAGTGAATCGGACGACAACCCGCAAGATCAGGGATTTAATCCGCACCCCCGATGCGTGATAATGAATACGAGCCTTGGCAACCCTCCAGATTCCATAGACAAATAATTTTATTTTATCGTCAATAAAATTAGGCTCACATTGAGGATTCTAGGGCAAATTCTATTTTAGAAAGTTGCTGTTTTGAATTAAATATTAGAATATACGGGAACTTGGATTTAAGCACGGTTTCGGGCATAGGCTGCAGTTGTCTGGGTCCTAAATTTAGGGTGATTAATCACGCATGACTAAGCACCAAATTTCTGTTCGACATCAAGTATTTAATCAACACTCCCGATTCGTGGAAATGAATGATACGAGCCTTGGCAGCCATCCAGATTCTATAGACAATTATATATTATCGTTGATGAAATTAGGTTCAGATAAAGGATCCTGGGGCAAATTCTACTTCAGAAAGTTCCTGTTTTGAAATAAATATTAGAATAGACATGAATCTGGATTTAAGTACAGTTTCAAGCGTGGCTTGCAGTGGCCTTGGTCTCAAATCTAGGTTGCTCAGTCACGCATGAATAAGCATCATCTCTCTGTTCGAAGTCAAGTAATTAATCGGCACTCACGATCCGTGGAAATAAATTATACAAGCCTTGGCAACTCTACAGATTATATAGACAATTATATATGATTGTTGATAAAATTACGCTCAGATTAAAGATTCTGGGGCAAATGACAGTTTAGAAAGTTCCTGTTCCGAATTTGATATTAGAACAGACTGGAACTTGGATTCAAGTACGGTTTCGGACATAGATTGCAGTGACCTTGGTCTTAAATCCAGGGATCTCAGTTACGCATGACTAAGCAACAACTCTCTGTTCAAGATCAAGGATTTAATCTGCACTCCCGATTCGTGGAAATTAATGATACAAGCCTTGGCAACCCTCCAGATTCTATAGAAAATTATATGTTATTGTTGATAAAATTACGCTCAGATTAAGGATTCTGGGGCAAATTATATTTCAGAAAGTTCCTGTTTTGAATTAGATATTAGAATAGACTGGAACCTGAATTTAAGTACGGTTTCGGAAATGACTCGCAGTGACCTTGGTCTTAAATCTAGGTTGCTTAGTCACGCGTGACTAAACACCACCTCTCTGTTCAAGATCAAGGATTTAATCCGCAATCCCGACGCGTGATAATAAATGATACGTGCCTTGGCAACCCTCCAGATTCGATAGAAAAATAATTATATATTATCGTCGATAAAATTAGGCTCGTATTGACGATTTTAGGACAAATTCTGTTTTAGAAAGTTCCTGTTTTGAAATCAATATCAGAATATACTGGAACCTGGATTTAGGCATGGTTTCGGACATAGCTTGCAGTGACCTTGGTCTCAAGTCCAGAGTGATTAGTCACGCATGACTAAGCACCAACTCTCTGTTCAAGATCAAGAATTTAATCCGCACTCCCGATGCGTGGAAATAAATTATACGAGCCCTGGCAACCCTACAGATTCTATAGACAATTATATATTACCATTGATAAAATTAGGCTACGATTGAGGATTCTGGGGCAAATTATATTTTAGTAAGTTCCCATTTTGAATTAAATATGAGAATAGACTGGAACTTGGATTTAGGCACGATTACGGGCATAGCTTGCAGTGACCTTGGTCTTGAATCCAGGGTGATTGATCACGTATGACTGAGCAGCACCTCCCTGTTCAAAGTCAAGGATTTAATCCGCACTCTCGATGCGTGGAAATGAATGATACGAGCATCGGCAATCCTCCAGATTCTATAGACAATTATATATTACCATTGATAAAATTAGGCTCCGATTGAGGATTCTGGGGCGAATTATATTTTAGCAAGTTCCTATTTTGAACTAAATATGAGAATAGACTGGAACTTGGATTTAGGCACGATTCCGGGCATAGCTTGCAGTGACCTTGATCTTGAATCCAGGGTCCTTGATCACGTATGACTGAGCAGCACCTCTCTGTTCAAAGTCAAGGATTTAATCCGCACTCTCGATGCGTGGAAATGGATGATACGAGCATCGGCAATCCTCCAGATTGTATAGACAATTATATATTATCGTTGATGTAATTAGGCTCATATAAAGGATTCTGGGGCAAATTTTATTTTAGAAAGTTCCGGTTTTGAATCAAATATTAGAATAGATTGGAACCTGGATTTAAGTACGGTTTCAAGCATGACTTGCCTTGGTCCTAAATCCAGGGCGCTTAGTCACGCATGACTAAGCACCACATCTCTGTTCAAGCTCAAGGATTTAATCCGCACTGCCGATGCGTGAAAATGAATGATTCTGGGGCAAATTCTATTTTAGAAAGTTCCTGTTTTGAATTAAATATTAGAATAGACTGGAACCTGGATTTAGGCACATTTTCCTGCATAGATTGCAGTCACCTTGGCCCTTAATTCAGAGCGCTTAGTCACGCGTGACTAAGCACCACCGCTCTGTTCAAGAATAATGATTTAATCCGCAATCTTGATGCGTGTAAATGAATGATACGAGCCTTGGCAACCCTCCAGATTCTATAGACAATTAGATATTGTTGTTGATAAAATTAGGCTCAGATTAAGGTTTCTGGGACAAATTCTATTTTAGAAAGTTCCTGTTTTGAATTAAATATTAGAATAGACTGGAAACTGGATTTAAGCACGGTTTCATGCAAAGCTTGCAGTGACCTCGGCCCTCAATCCAGGGCGCTTAGTCACGCGTGACTAAGCACTACCACTCTGTTCAAGATCAATGATTTAATCCGTAATTTCGATGCGTGTGAATGAATGATACAAGCCTTGGCAACCCTCCAGATTCTATAGACAATTACATATTGATGTTGATAAAATTAGGCTGAGATTAAGGTTTCTGGGACAAATTCTATTTTAGAAAGTTCCTGTTTCGAATTAAATATTAGAATAGACTGGAACCTGGATTTAAGCACGGTTTCGGGCAAAGCTTGCAGTGACCTTAGCCCTTAATCTAGGGCGCTCAGTCACGCGTGACTAAGCACCACCTCTTTTTGGGTCCCGCGGTCCCCGCATTATCAAAATGCCTGAGACTGGAATTATAGGAACGGAGACCCAGGTTTCTTAAATCCATGATTTTTCACTCAAGACATGTTCAACTATAAAAGATGAGTTTTCAACCAAAAGTAAAATCTTCAAATTTTGACTTTAACAAATTAATTTGAAATAGGAAAAAAAATTTAAACAACAAAATGGTTTTTTTTTTTGAATAGTTAAATCCTCAACGACAGGGGTAAATTTTAAACAAAAAAATTAATTTTCTATGAAAAAATTAATAAAATAATTGAAACAATAAGTTAAATTAATTTTCAACGCAATGAAAAAGAATTTTCAACAAGTTGAATTCAGCCAAAAAGACGAATTTTTAACAAAATAGTTGAATCCTTAATCAAAACGATCAATTTTCAACAAAAAAGATTAATTTTCTATAAAATAGAAATTTAACAAAATAATTAAACTTTTGAAAAAATAGTTAAATTTTTAACCAACGAGTTGAATTTTCAACATAAAAAAATTAAGTTTCTACATAAGATATTAATTTTAATTCAAAAAGGATAAATTGTAAAGTAAAAAATATAAGTTTTCAACCAAAAATAGAATCCTTAAATTAAAACATAAAAACTTAATTTTTAACGCTATAGCAAAAAATTTTTAACCATTACTGAATATTTGAATTTTTAACTAAAGACTTTAACTTTCAACTAAAAAAGAAAAATTTACAAGCAAAAATGGAATCTATAAGTTTTGTCTTTAAAAAACTAATTTTCAATACAAAAGAAAGAATTTTCAATAGTTGAATTCAACAAAAAAGACGAATTTAGAAAAAATAGTTAAATTTTCCAACAAATTTGAATTTAACAAAATAATTAAAGTTTTGAAAAAATAGTTACATTTTTCAGTAATAAATTGAATCTTCAACGTAAAAAAATAAATTTTCAACATAATATAAGAATTTTTATTAAAAAAGGATGAATTCTAAAGTAAAAAATATAATTTTTTAACCAAAAATAGAATCCTTAAATTAACACATGAAAAAATTAATTTTTAACCAGAACTGAACATTTGAGTTTTTGTAAAAATAAATAGATTATTAACAAAATGGCTAAATTTTTTACCAAAGGCCTGAACATTCAAGTAAAAAAGATAAATTTAGAACCAAAAATGGAATCTGTAAATTTCGACTTTAAAAATTAATTTTTAATACAAAAATAAAACGAATTTTCAATCAGTTGAATTCGAACAAAAAAAATTAACAGAAAAGTTAAATTTTCTACAAAATAGAATTTAATAAAATAATTAAACTTTTGAAAAAATAGTTAAATTTTTATCCAACGACTTGAATCTTCAACCTAAAAAAAGGAATTTCCAACATAATATATGAATTTTAATTCGAAAAAGATTAATTCTATTTTAACCATTTGAATTCTATCAAAAAAGATAAATTTTCAACAAACAAAATTAATTTTTTACATAAAAAAAACTAATTTAAAACTAAATAGTCAAACTTTCAACAAAATAATGAAACTTTTAACAAAATAGTTCAATATTTATCCAAATACTTGAATTTTCAACAAAATACATGAATTTTTATTCAAGATAACTGTATTTTGAACTAAAAAAGATAAGTTTTGAAGAAAAAATGGAAGCTTTGAATTTTGAATGTAAAAAATTAATTTTCATTAAAAAACAATTTCATGTATGAAAAAAGAGGAATTATCAACAAAATAAATTCAAGTCCCACTAAAAAATAGAATTTTCAACTAAAAAACTTAATTTTTAACCAAAAAAGACAAATTTTCAACAAAAAATTATTTTCAAATCATTCTCATTAATAACTAAATAGTTAAACTTTCAAGATGAATTTTTAACAAAATTATTGCATTTTCAATAAAAAAGGTAAACTATCAACAAAATGGTTAAATTTTGAAGAAAAGACTTGAATTTTCAACATTAAAAAATTAATTTTTAAACAAAAATGTTAATTTTCGATAGAAAAAACAAACTTTCAATAAAACAACCAACAAGATTAATTTTCCACAAAGAAAAAATTTCGAACTAAATATTTGAATTTGGAAAAAAAATATTTTTGAACTAAATATTTGAATTTTTAACGAAATAATTAGATTTTTAACAAAATGGCTCAATTATTAACCAAAAAACTTGAGCTTTCAACTAAAAACGATAAATTTACGAAACAAAAATCGAACCTATAAATTTCGACTTCAAAAAATTAATTTTCAATACAAAAAAAAAATTTCAATCAGTTGAATTCAACAAAAAAGACGAATTTAAAAAAAGAAGTTAAATCCTCAACGAGAAAGATAAATTTTTAACGAAAAAATTATTCATCTTCAAAAGTAATTTTTTTGTAATTATTAATCTTTCGACAAAATAGATAAATTTTTAAACAACGATTTGAATTTCTAACACACAAAAATGAATTTTTAATGAAGAAGATTCATTTTCTATCAAAAGACGAATTTTCACAAAAATACAAGAATTTTCAAAATAATATATGATTTTTCATTTAAGAAAGATGAATGTTCAACTAAAAAAGATAAGTTTTGAACCACAAACGGAATACTTAAATTATGATTTTAAGAAATTAATTTTTAATACAAAAAAAAATAATTTTTTTACCAGTTTGATTCAACCAAAAAGACGCATGTTCAATAAAATAGTTCAATTATTTATAAAAAAGATAAGTGTTTTACCGAACAAAATTTTTTTCTCAAAAAAATAAAACTTTTAATATAATAGTTAAATTTTTATTTAACGATTCGAATTTTTAACATACAAAAATGAATTTTCGACCGAGAAGATTAATTTTCTATTGAAAGACAAATTTTTAACGAAATTCATAAATTTTTATTCAAGAAAGACAATTTTTTAACTAAAAAAGATAAGTTTTTAACCGAAAATGAAATTC
>JAABKJ010013822.1:0-10230 GCA_011634705.1 Andricus grossulariae
TATTAAAATTCAATACCAAGACAAAGTAGAATTAGGTAATCCACCACTTTTGGGCTAGAAATATCTGCCGATTTAGATCAGTTTTGGCCGAAAAATATAGCTGCAGTTAAGGGCATGTGATACCTTTCCCTATGAGCAGTTTAGTTTATACGATTTTTTTCCACAATTTTTAATTTT
This sequence comes from Andricus grossulariae, assembly GCA_011634705.1. Taxonomy (NCBI): domain Eukaryota; kingdom Metazoa; phylum Arthropoda; class Insecta; order Hymenoptera; family Cynipidae; genus Andricus; species Andricus grossulariae. The sequence goes on from JAABKJ010013822.1 coordinate 178, forward strand.
TCAAGCCAATAATAGTGCTCAGGCGTGAAGAATATGAACACGGATGTCTGGGCACTATTACTTCTTTTGAAAAATTACAAGTTGTGGAAAAAGTCTGTGGGAGCTGAACTGCACTCAGGGTAAAGAATCACATTACCTTAATAATCAATCTTGGGCCATTAACGATCTGATGAATATGCCGAGTTCGGGCCGACTTTGTCAGTCATTGATGGACATGAATTGGCTACCAAGTGCAGACCATAGTCACCAATCCGGCAATGACGCGACGATGGCAGCCGTCTTCTGGCCGACGTCATTAGCCATTGGTTGACCAGCATTGGCTGCCAAGTGTCGACCATGGTTATGAATCCGGTAATGGCGCGACGATGGCAGCCAGGTTTGGCCCGATATTGGTACCCAGTGTTGGTCCAATATTGGTACCCAGTGTTGGGCCGACAATAGCAGCCAAGCCTTGGCTGCCAAGTGCAGGCCATAGTTATCACTCCGTCATTGACGCGACAATGGCAGCCGAGCTTCGGCAATATTTTCGCCGACTTTGGGCCAATGCTGGGCCGTATGTGATTTCGCACTTGGGAAGACGAGCCAACACGAACATCAAGACGAAATGTTTCTACACGGGAAATCCTGAAAACCGTAAAAAAAGAGGTCGCTTTAAAAATTCACTGTATCTCAGAAATTAAAATGCACAGGAAAGTCTCTCAGGCTTTTTTTTTACAAGTGTCCATGTACGAATCTGCATGTTATATTTACATATAAAGTTTGGACTACAGCGATTAAATAGATGCGAAAATGGTAAATTTGATGAAAAGTAGCTTTTTTTGCCATCTAAATACTTATGTAAAAGCAAAACAAGGAGTTCACTAAAATTATTTCCATGAACTTGTTTTTAATACACTATACCTTATAACTGTATGCAAAAGGAAAATCGCTGAACTTAAAAATCAGAAACTGGCAGCTCTTTTAAGTTTGTGGAAATTTGATGAATAACTTTGAAGATGTCTCATTTTTTTAGTTTTTGACATAAGTGTATGACGGACATTTGAACTAAAACTACTTACTACGAAGCGACACAAGGATAGCAGCTTTCTGCATCCACCCCGCAAGTGCCTTCGCATATTTTTGGCACGCGGGAATGGCTTTAAGGTTACGAACCAGTGATGGTTTCGCACTTCCAAGAGCAACGATCACGAGGACAATTACTTTAACCAAATATTTTGGGCACAGTCTTTGCAACTACCTTTTAAAGTCTTGATACCTCTCCTTCTTTTCCTTCTCCTTGGAAGTAATGTTGTAGTCGGCCGTAGCCGAGAATTCGATCACGAATATGGTTCGTTTATCGAGGTCATGGAGAACAATGTCAGGCCTCGAGTGTGCAACGGACGCTGCTGTCAGAAAATCGTAGTTCCAGAAAATTTGGCACCTCTCGTTTTTGACAATTGACTCTATCCCCATTGGAGCGTTCGGCAGGGCAGGGTCGCGGCCAACACCGTAAGAGCGACAAATATGGTAATAAAGCACTGTTAGGGCCGCATTATGTCTGTGGATACACGTTTTTCCCGCATGTGTGGGACACCCAGATAGTACACCCAGATAGGCACGCTCTGCACCTATTACTGGGAACTTGTTGAAATAAAATGGGGTCACGGTATACTAAGGTGGAAATGACAATGTCCTGGCATGCGAGAATGAAACCTTCTGTACCTGAATAATATCTGATGGTCTGAGAAAAGCAAAAGTTTGCTCTTTCGACAATTACTGTTTTTCTACATTCCTGTGAAAATTTCCGTGCATTTTCTTGTCGAGAAGCTTTTGGTGGAATTTTTCAACTTCTGCTTTCTTCACTTCGGCTTTCAGAAGTGAAGCATCTAGATGTACTAATGCACTTTCCTCAATTTTGATGTTAAAATTCAGGCCAAGGTTCTCAGCCGCCTGCTCCGCGGCTTTGTGAAGGAACGCTCCTTTGTCAATCATCTCGTGATTCCTGACCATATTTAGGAGAGGATCTTTGCCATTTGTAACGATGTAAGATGTACTTCGAACAATTCGGTTATGAAGACATTAGCGATTCAGAAGTCCGCGTCCTCCTTGACGGCGTGAGATGTATAATCACGGAACAGACGAATTGATATGCAAGCTTTTATGCATATGCATGATCTTACGTGTGGCGAAATCAAGGGCCGTAAGCTCGTTCTTCGTTCAGTGAACGAAGAACGAGTGATCTTCTTCTATCGAAGAAGATGCTTGTATCTGCTTCGTTGAGACTCCTTTACTGATGTTACGTCCTGAATGCGGTTTTGAGGCACACCCAGGTATGTATATTTCTCTCCAGTGTTAAGATGTCTAATAACACTTATATCCACAAGCTCAGGGTCCTTGGGAACGCCAACAATCTTTCCTTTTTCTATATAAATTTCGCCACATTTAGCCAATCCAAAGTCCATCCCAATCTCTCCTGTGTACTCCTTGACGATATTTATAGCAGTCTGAAGTTTTCTTTTGCCAGAGGCATAGAACTTTAGGTCATCCATATAAAATACATGAGGGACTTTATGCTCGCGATGGTTAGTGTCGCCATAGAGGTATCCAGAAGAATTTCGTAGTGCGAGAGATAGAAGCAGAAGTGTGATGCAAAACAGCAAAGGGCCCATGGTATCGCCGTAAAATACGTGCCTGTGGAAGGTGACGTTGTTCGTTGTTATACGATAATTTCTAGATGAGATAGTAAATCTAGTTTTCCAAAGGTGCATCAATCTCTCTATGCATCTCACTATGAGTGGATGTAGCTTCAAGCTCGCCAACAGACAGATGATAAGTCTATGATAGGTTGAATCGAAAGCTGTCCAGTAGTCAATCCAGGCCATTGACAGGACGCGCTGATGGGCTTCAGCTTCCTTACAGACGCACCTGTCAGTCAGCAGGTTCTCTCGACATCCGGCTACACCTTCTTTCGAGCCACGTTGTTCGTACATCTCTCGCCACACAGGCTCAATTCTTCGGACAATCCTATTGTTCAGGATAGATGTAAAGATCTTATACAGTGTGTTCAATCAAGTTATTGGCCTGTAATTTTCTGGTTTGGATAAGTTGCCTTTTTTTGTTAGAAGTATAGTGCGTGCTAATACCAGCTGCTGCGAAATTGTGCATCTCCGACTTTAAATATAAGGTGAATATTCAAGCCGATTCTTGGTGTGTAGAAGTAAACTTCTTTCACCAGAAGTTCTTGATACCATCTGGTCCTGCAGCGGAAAAGTTCTTTGTGCCTCTAAGTGCTTTTTTCACCTCTTCGGCAGTGATTGATGGGCATTCCTTCACAGATTTTATAAGTTTGCCGCAAAACTATTTGAAGCGTATGATATTATCAGTATCTTCTTTCAACTCCAGTGTTTTTGGGATCTTGTATACCTCTCTCCAAAAAGTCTCTACCTCTCTGGGCTTGCGTGTATTTTTGACAAAAACAGGGTGATTCCTGAAGAGGCCAGATGGGTGCCGAGAAACTGTTCATTCTCCCTGATCCATATCTCCCTCTTCTGTATTCTCTTCCTTGCGTCAGATAACACCCGTATTTTGTCAACAATGTGATGATTGATAGTCAGCAGCTTTGACTTGTTCAGTGTGTCGTTGAAGATCCTTAGTTCTTGAGCGAACTTTCGAACCCTTTCCGTGAACGGCCTACCAGATGTTATGCAGTCAATCACACACTGAATACGGTTCGCATTCTCTCTTGCCCATCCAATCTTCTTGCTCAGTTAATACAAGCGCATTTTACTCTTTCGATCCATCGTCGGTTTTAGCCTTCGATTTGAATCAGCCAACGCTCTCGCAGCACCATAAACTGAACAATTGATGGCCCAGGGGTCGGAAAGAGTATAAGAAGCAAGATTGTGCTTTCCTCAGATCATCAGAGCTTAATTCAGGTACAGAGGGTTTCATTTTCGCATGCTACGACGGTGTCATTTCCACCTTAGTATACCGTGACCGCATTTTATGTCAAGAATTTCCCAGCGATAGGTGCAGAGCGTGTCATGCAAACGCCGAAAACCTACAACACATACTATCCAGTTGCCCCACCCACGAAGGAACGACGCATCTCTACAGACATAATGCAACCCTGAGAGTGCATTATTACCATCTTTGTCGCTATTACGGTGTTGGCCGCGACCCTGCCCTGCCGAACTATATTCGTGATCGAATTCTCGGCTCCAGCCATCTACAATATCACTGCCAAGGAAAAGAAAAAGGATGAAAGGTATCAATACCTTAAGAAGGCCAAAAATTTGCCAAGGCATTTGCCAGATGAATGCAGAAAGCTGCCATCCTTGGGTCGCATCGTGTCCTCAAGGCACACGAGGGTTTCGCCGGCCTGTCATCGTAATTTCATCTTGCCCCAAGATCACCCATCTCACGGTCGTGAGGCGTGGCCAAAAGTGTGATTTACCGCTGTTCTACTGTTAGCCTTTGTCATTTTTATATAGCAGTTGCTTCCAGTGGGTTCCTGCAGTGATTGTTTAACCCTTTTTTGTTAAATTATATATATTATGTGATCTAATTGGATTCATGATATGATCTTGAAAAATCAAAATTCATAATGATATATATCCAGAGAACATCTGTTTTGTTTTACACTACATTTTAAGATGAGAAAAATGCTTCGACTTGAGTTTGACTTGGTGATGTCTTGAGTTCGTCTCCAAGACTTCGATGTCTGGCTGCGTCTCAAAACTGAGACGAGGCATCAGATGATGTCTCACTTTTACGGTCTTAGCAGGGTAATTTCAAGTCGGCGTAAACTTCTCTCAAGACTTACCTGTGTAGATTCAGAAATGAGACTGTTAACAGATGCAAAGGATGAAAATTGATGATTGAAAAATTTGTGATTATCAAATTAGTTATTTTTAATTTGAAAATTTAAAATCTGTGGGTCTGAGCGACTATAGCCCTAAAAAGTTTTCTTTAAAAAAATTTAAATTGTAATTTTCTATAAGGATCTCCTAATTTGTTAGAAATGCGTAAAAACAAATAACATTTTCAGTATCGTCGTCAAACAAGTACAATACAAATGAAAATCCGTAAATGAATTGATTCAATATATATACATTGTGTAAAAATATACAATATGTCTCCGATATATAGAAACTTGTCTCCAAGATATAAATTGAAGTCTGGCTCCGTCTCAAAAATGAAACATGTTGAAGTCGAACTTTTTGACTTCAGCATGTCTTGATTGAAGCAATTCAAGTCGAAACTAAGTTGAAGAATTTGTACTCGGGACAAGACTTCACATAATTTCAAAAGACTTTTGCTGCAGAATTCCAAAATATAGGTATAACTATAACCAAATCATCTATCGCTCACTAACTCTTAAAACTATTATTGTATGAATATCCTATTTTTTTAAGAGGTTATGGTGCTGGCGTTGGGCAAACTGCACGCTAAAAATTTAAATATATGTTTCATCCCTGAATTATACCTACCTTCCACGATATTTCGCGAATGAAATCTCATCCGACTGTTCAAATAGACACTGGAATAGCACTGCACAGTGTCTTTTCAGTGACTGTGCTGATTTCAGTGAAATTTTATCGAAAGGACGTGTATTTTTCTGTGATCTCGCATCTTTAACCTGGAATGTACGTATCAAGCCTTTAATCTGGTAAATAAAATAATTACAATTGAATTAAAGTGCGGTTTTCTGATGCCCTTTTCGCTAGACGCCCCCCTCTAAACATCTCAGTGCCCTTAAGCTTAATTTTTTTTAAGAATAGGTTTTTTCTGGAGAAAAAGTAGTGAAAAATGTATTTATATTTTCAAAAGTTCCATTCCCCCTATTAAAGGCCGTAGCTCAGACCGCCGCTCAATTTCACCAAAAGCCCTTTTCCAGTGTTGGGTAGCAACTTGTTACATTTATTTTACAAATAAGTTACGTTCCTTGCAACTTTTAAAGATCTTAAATCCTTTTTTAGGTATTTAACTTGCAACGTAACTTAGTTACTATTTCAGTAGTAACTTGTGACTTTTTTCGTCACTTTTTCGTTACTTTGCACGCAGGCCTAGTAATCACTTATGGGAAATGTACATTGAGGGAAATTTCATTTAAAAGCATAAAGCTGCTTTATAAAATAATACGAATTCAAAGCAATATGAAAAATATTTAAAACTTTTGAAAGTGTTGATCGTTATTCGAAGATCTCCATAGGATGTAAATTACAGGACCAGCTCTATGGAAAGCAATTACTCCTAAATATTAATGACAAATATTGCTAAAGTTTTATAGTGCCTTTTTACCATAGCAACTCTTCTTGAATTCGTTTGTAGCCTCAAATTTTTTGTATGCAGTTACACGTATAGAAAAATTCACAGAAAAAACGGTGGCTTCTATTAGAACCTATTTTTGGTTTCAAAGGAGCAGAAACAAAAAGGAACCTCTCTTGCTGAATTGGCCTCGACTCAATTGGAAGGTTTTACAAGTTAGTGCTGCGCCCTTTACGTTATAATACAGATTTAATAGCATTACACTGAGAAAAAATAATTAAATAAACTAAAATGATATAGTTATTCCAAAGATATAAGTTTTTTCATTTACTTACAGGTTATGTTTTACATGTGTTACTGAAGATAATCAGTGAGTGAATGTGCAATAACTGATTTATCAATGGCATGTTCAAGTACTATTTGAATCAGTGAATTCTTCACTGATTCAGATTTGGAGACTGGATTTTACCTTTTGGACTGATTCCCAGATACCATCCTCTGGAAATAAATAAGCCATAAAACGTTGCTGTTATTAGTGTTGGGTATTAACTATTTACATGTAACCAAGTTACTAAAAAAGTTACGTTTATTAGACCGTCTTATGAACTTAAATGCTTTTTCAGACATGTAACTTGTAAGTCTAAACTAAAAAGTGATATCCAATAGCGTTTCTTCTCTATTTCTATCGACATCAGGATACATTGAAAATTATCATTTGGAAGGGGAATGTATAGGCTAAAAACAAAGCTCCGTATTTGTCAATTTTTTCACATTCCTCAAAAGAACAAATTGATGTACAGTATAGATTTTTCTATATCTTTTATTATTTCCCTGAGCCTCGTTACCACCTGATCTTTAAAGTGACTCATAAAACATTACTATAGCCCTTACACGGAAGCCATAATATCTATAAGCGGTAACTTTAAGGGACTCTGCACAACGTGTATGCGGAAAAGGCCAGTGTTGGGTAAGTGACCTTTTTTAAATAACTCGTTACAGTTACGTTACTTTTTTAAAAAATAACTGGTAACAGTAACAGTTGATGAAAGATGTACCTTCAGGCTCACTTACAAGTTACAGTAAATTTAACCCCAACCCCCCTTATTTTTGTAACTTTAAAAAAATAGAGTGGCGAAAATAAAATACATGTACACGATATGATTTGACATGTGAACAGCAATATGTTTGGAATTTATTAAAATACAAAAAATTTACCAACAGAAATTATTTTATATTAGACAGTTTGGGATACTGCTACGGAAAATTACGAAATGTTTCATTACACAGCAAAAACTGGGGGTTCAATAATGTTGCGGATTGAGTAAAAGTTGGCATTCTTTAAAAATGAGTTTCCGATAGAACTCTGTTTAAGGATTTCTTTTTAGTTTATGGACATCTCATAAATGGCGACATAAAAAAAAGATCTGCAGTCGATAAAAGTTTTGAACTTAACCTTAAAAGCTGGCGCATCTTATGTTTATTATCTGCCCTTCAAGAATTACTAATCTATATCATTTTATTATAAAAAAAACTTTAATTTTGTTGAACAGGGTTAACATTATTCCAAAGATGTGGGTTTATTGATTTACTAGTCTAATAAAAAAATACACGATTTTTTTTTTGTAAAACAAAGCATTTTTTCAAATTACACAAAATATTTAAAGATAGAGTATATAATCTGACAAACGAATCAAAATTGTTACAGGTCTTATTACATAAACTGGTATACATATTTTTCAGTAAAAGTACAATGAGTTTTTTTATGACGGAACTTATGTTTGGTTTGGTATTTTTGTAAGCTTTTCCCCTCCAGGAATGCAAAATGAATCAATCAAATTACATTATTGTGGGCCAACACTTCAATTTCAACTACTCCTGGGAGACGTACATGAAAATGATATGAATGATTGAGAGAGGAAATAGATAAGAAATAGTATGAGACTATGATAATATTGCTGAGGTATTCCACGTCGGATCTTTTGTTCTCAAAATGTGTGTTTTTGATAATATAATACATTTCTTTAAAGTTTCGTCGCTTATAATAAAATTCGTTTCGTAGCCAAGAATTTGTGTTTTTGAAAAAAGAAAATTGTGATTGTTATCATGTAAATATGTAACAAGTACCTCTCGTACCTCTCTCGTCCTTTTTGCAATCGTTTTTGTGTATTTAGGGTTTCGTAAGAAACACTTATGCAGCCGGTAAAATAGCTGTCCGTCCGTTACCACGCCCAGCGTAAAAACTGTTAGGCCTACCGACTTCATTTTTTGCACGAAAGATGTGTTTTGCGTGTCTAATGTGAGGAAAGTTACTCAGAACCGTGAGGAAAATGCATATAATAGCGTTGCTATGCAAATACATGAATAATTAGCCCTTTTTACTCAAAATGACCCTATTAGCAGTCCTAGTGCAAAAACTATTAGGTTTAACGACTTAATTTTTTACATGGAAATGTGTTTTGTGCGTCTTATACGCGAAAAAATACTGAGCATCCTGAGTTAAGTACTAATAATAGCGTTGGTATGCAAAGACATACAAATTTAGGTATTCCTATATTGAAAAGTAGCTTCGAAGAAGTTATGTTACCCAGTTATACTGTGCATGTATTGTTTCAGCAACTGGCTTGGCTTGAGCACGTCTAATCTCTAATTTTTTCATGTAGTCCGGTCACTTTGGGCGTGAATATCTCGAAGACGAAAAATGGTTCTAAAAACTGTGAACTGCATGTGAATGTGTCTTCATTTATGCGTCGATTAGATGTTTTGCGGTTATTTTCCAGAAATCTGGTGAGGAGCTGTCATCGTTTGTTTGCCAAAAAACACGGAAATAAGGCGCTTCGAGTACACAGGTGAACTTTGAGAAGCTCCTATGTTGTCAATTATGCCTTGAAAATTTTGAAAAAAAATTTTTTCTCATTCTCTGAAGCCTTAAGAGCTTATATGTATTTCAAAAAATTAAATATTATCATAAACGAGCCGGAGCTGTTAATTTTTAAAAAAGAAAAAGTATTAGTACTATATAAATAGATTATATTAAAAAAATGTTTATGAAAAATAATAAATATTTCAAAGTCCCACGCGGGTCTTTGAATGAACCGCTATACTTCAATAAAGCAGACACCTCTATTGCGTTATTTCTGATCAAGCGTTTTTACATAACTGAATTAACAGAAAATTAATATATTTTTTCTATTTTTGTTCGTTGTCGTGGGTGCAGTAGTACGGGAGATAATTTTTTTTCTTGTAAACTACCTTATAGCCATGTTTATGAAAATATTAAATTTTTTGAAACAAATATAAGTTGTTAAGGATTTGAAGAATAAGGAAAATTTTTTTTTCAAAACTTTCAAGGCGAAATTGACAATACAGGAGCTTCTCAAAGTTGACCTCTGTACTCGAAGCGCCTCATTTCGGGATTCTTCGGCAAACAAACGATGACAGTTGCTCACCAGATTTTTCCACAAGAACCGCAAAACATGTAATCGACGCAGAAGTGAAGAAAGATTCACGTGCAGTTTACAGTTTTTTTAAACCCATTTCACGTCTCCGAGATATTCACGCCCAAACTGACCGGACTACATGAACAAATCTCAGAATAGCCTCGTAGATCCGACAGTGTGTGCGCGTCGAGTCACGACGATTATCACACACTGATAAAAAGACTTATTTGAATCAAAGAACATTTCTTTGATTTAAAGAAATGGTAGAGCAAAATGTGGCCGAAGAAATGTTTCTTTACTTTAAAGAAATGTTTTGTTTGGATCTAAGGAATGCAATGTTTAAGACATAGAAATATTTACTTGCGAC
>JAABKJ010013823.1:0-10230 GCA_011634705.1 Andricus grossulariae
TTACACTGAAATTCACGTGTCAATAAAGTTGACAACAGTACCACTCTGATACAAAATTCAGCGTTTCCCTTAATATGCACTAGGTGGCGTTGCAAAACGGGCAACCCGGGTAATAGGTAATAATAGGTAATGGGTAATAGGGAAAATATATGGCGATTTCTGCAAGGGACTTTATGTTTTTCAAGATTTTTATAAGTATTCATAATACTTATATTTCTAAAAGGTCCAGTTGAAAATTTGAAAAGGGCCTATGAACCTAAAAATTTCAAAATACGTCCGACTGATAAAATTATTTTTTAATTATTACAAGTGATTATGGGGAGAAAAAAAAATAAGACAATTACCTTCTTTACAACTAAAGAGTAGATTAACGCTAACGAAGATATCAGGAGAGCTTCTACTAGGAAAGATTTTCTTATGGAATGTAGATTACATAACCTTTATCCTCGCAACATCATAAATAGCACTAACTATCTGCGAAATGTTAAAGGTATTATAATTTACTAATCTATTAATTCTATCAGTATTTTTTATATTTTTTCTTACATAATATGTTTCTAATTATTCATATTTGATAATAGATAATCTGATGAGGAAATCGGTCTGATTCCGAAACGTCATTTTTATGTACAAAATGCTGAATAACTGGTCTGGAAGAAGTCGATGAAATAAGGTTTTTCCTTAAAAATTCCAGTTTTTTATTTCCCAGACGTTAAATCAAGAGTATTTACATCCCGAAATTCTTTTCATATCGTATACGTATTAACTGGTATTGCGTTCAACACAACGATGTTTCTAAAAACAATTTTTGAGAGGGACGGTCCGCGGATGCCTTCTTTACAACTAAAGACTGGATTAACGTAAACGAAGATACCAGAAGAGCTTCTACTATAGGAAAGATTTTCTTATGGAATGTAGATTACATATAACCTTTATCCTCGCAACAACCTAAATAACACTAACTGTCTGCGAAATGTTAAAGATATTATAATTTACTATTCTATCAATTTTACCAGTATGTTTTATATATGTTCTTACATATAATATGTTTCTAATTATTCATATTTTATAATAGATAATCTAATGAGAGATTCGGTATGATTCCGAAACGTCATTTTTATGTACAAAATTCTGAATAAATGGTCTGGAAGAAATCGATGAAATAAGGTTTTTCCTTAAAAATTCCAATAATTAGAGACATTTTTAGTATTTTTGATCTAAAAATGAATCAGGATTTGTAAGAATTTCCAGAAAATGTAGTGAATTTTCTATACATTTGTTTTGAAATACCTGCTGAAATAAGACACATTTTTACCTTCTTTGATACTTTAGTCCTATTTGGGCAGTACATTTTTCTAGCACATATGTCTCTATTTGTACTTTGCTACCTTCTTTAGGATCTTATTGGAATTCCACTTTAGCAATATATTGTGAAATTTATTCACAATTCACTCTTTTTTCTAAACCCTTTTTTTCATTCATTCTTCAAGATTTAAAATTTAAGGTATATTCAAATGAAATTTTTAAAATGGGAAATGAAATGTTTGAGGAGTGATGATAAACGACGTTGTACAGCTTCTGCGCAGAGTGGAACATATCGCAGAGTCCTGAAAGATAGCGTTAAAGAGAATAAAAGGAATGAAGAAACGTGGATTCGCGGGGGTGGGGCAAAATGAGCCGCACCCCTACATTGAAAGCCCCGCCTTTTGGAGGTCGTGTGACGTCACGCAGACACTTGTTACGCCTTGCTATCTACAGTCACTGCTGTTCTGTCAGATTTCCAGCTATACATAATATATCCACGTGCATCTTAATTTAGAAGATGTAAACATTTTATACCAAATTAAATTTTAAATTACATCATAGTGGTTTAAAATTAAAAAATAAGGGGCCATTCAAAAATTGCGTTACGCCTGAAGAGTGTGGGGGTGGGGTCACCTCTAGTGTTACGCCCATGTTAAAATTACATACACTTTTTATAAAAAAGCGTTAAGTAAGTGGAGGGAGGGGCAAAATTATCAGAAAAAAGCGTTGCGAAGGGTCCCTAATAATGAATGAAGTTCTCACTATTTTATAAGTAGAATTTTCAAAATCTTACTGAATGATGGCACCATACGTTTTCAGATTTTAATTTTTTAGCTCTGTTTGGTTCACAGAAATTCGTGTAAAATTTACAAAACATTCTTGTAAAGTCAAATTAATAATCTACGCTGTTACAGATCTTTCATATAACCATCTATTTATGTAATATTAGCATTTTTTTTGCGCAGAAGAAAAAGTTGATGAAGTTTCAGTAAACGTGACTAAATTTTTAATTGCTTTTTCTACCACACTAAAAAAAAAAAAAAAAAGATTTGCTTTTTTTGGAAATATAATCCCCTTGCAACAATTAAATTCATGCAATCTTGTAGCTTTATTACATTTTTTATGAATTTTGCAAAAATAGCAGGTTCCACGAGCACATAATACAAAAATTAGTTTGAAAAACTGCGAAGAATATACATTTTTCTCTCTTTATTCCTTTCAACTTTAGAGGGGGGGGAGGAGGTACGGTTTATAAACTTAACATTTTTTTTTTCAATTTTATGAATGTACAGCATCTAAAGTAAATTGTAATAAATTTTGAGAGCATTTGGAGCAAAACTAAGGAAGATTAAGTGTACTAAAGATCAGTCGAGATCGACGCGTTCTACGAAGTAGTTCTGTACGTACGTTAGCTTGTGTCGTGTCAGTTTTCGAATATTTTGACCGATTTTCGTTATAGTTTTAACGTATTATACGTTTGTGAGTGAAAATGCCAAGAAAAGCTAACAGAGAAGAAAGAAACAGGCATCGACGATTCTGTGTAAGTATACAGCGAGAAAAAGAGAATAATTCTGATTTTTTACTGTTCAAAACTTTAAATCGATTTTCCCACACTTCACGTTTTCAAAGCCGTTGCAGGCTGTCATATCAAATCCACTTTACCGATCGTATCCAAAATTGGTACATTACTTCTCTGTATAATTTATGAGGCCACTCTGTCGAGTTTCCCAAAAATTACCAAAACTTAAAAAATCACAAAATAAAATAACAAAAACAATTTGATTTTTTTATTTCAGATAATCGAGTGCCGAGAAACGACATCCACCGCAAAACATCTTTTTTTCGAGACGTCTCCGGAGATTGGCTGCTAACGGCTCAGTTTTCGATATTTTTCACTGAAAATTTAACAGAATCATTTTGTAATGACATAACATAATACTTTAATTAGCTTATTTGAAATACATTACCTGTATTTAAAAAAAAATATTGAAAAAGGCTCTTTTTTTAACTAAATTAACAGTACATCCCCCACCCCCTCAACAAAAAGCATTTATATAATTACATTTTGCTAAACATATTGCATCTGCAAAAAAATGCATAAATTTGTTAAATAATTGAAAAACTCTTTAAAGCTAGGTTCAAGCTTATTTTTGGTCATAAAACAACACAAGGATTCCGAAAAGATTGATTTTTTCTGGGAACATTACCAATTTGTAGGTTGACCTGACAAAAATTCGAAGAGACGTTTTTAGTCAGGTATGGTACACATATGCCAACCCTGGCAAAAGTTTTGGATAGAAATTTACTCTAAGCCAATCTAAATCGTTCAGCATTCAGCTGTGTTATAAATGTACAGCGTGACACATTTTAATCTATAAATCCAAATATCTTCTGAACTATCCCATCTACATAAAAAACTTTCCATACAAAAGTTGACCAGGAAATAGGGGGCCATTTACTGTAGCATTGATTTGGACCTTGAAGTTAATTTTCGAGGTCATTCCGAGGTCAAAAATCAAGGTCAAGTATCCAAAAAACGATCAGATGCCCTTTTTCTGAATTTACGTGGTTTTCTAGGTAAACCAAACATTTAAGATGCTTTACAAAAGTCGATAAAATGTAAAAGTGTAAACCACCTTGAGCACTTTCTCAGCCTCGCCCTTCAGGTCAATTTTCAAGGTCATTTGATGGTCAAGACGAGTTTTTTTAAATAGAAATCACTATTTTAGACTGCGAACTCGTAAAGAACGGGAAATTGTACGTCAAAATTAGTATTTTAAAATCTTTCATTTTTACCTGTAGAACGTCATATCAAGATCAATTATTTGAAAAGCGCTTAGAAGCTTTTTTTTTAGTTTACTGGTTTTCTGAGCAATCTCAACGTTGAAGGTGCCTTTAACAAATACAAGATAAGTTGCACAAAATTCAACGACCTTGACTAAATTGACCTTCAAGTGTATTTTCAAGAATTATGAAGGTCTACGTCATTATTTTAAAATAAAAGAGTTGCAAAAAATGGAAGCACCTCGACCTTCCTTTTAGCGTTACCCGGAAACAACGACGTGGACGTAGTAGTTCTGTTTCCTATGGGGTGCTTGATTATCGTGTGTCCCCTTGCCTCTCGCTTTTAAGGTGCTTAATTAATTATCGTGAGTCCACTTACCTGAAATAGGGATTTCTACTTTAAACAATCGTTTTGACCTTTAAATGACCTTGAAAATTGACCTGAAGGTCAAGGCTGACAAGGTGATCAAGGTGGTTCACACTTTTACATTTTATAGACTTTTTTAAAGCATCTTAAACGTTTTCTTCACCCAGAAAACTATGTAAATTCAGGAAAAGGGCATCTGATCTTTTTTTGCTCATTTGTCCTTGATTTTTGACCTCACCAGGGTAACAAAAACAAGATTCCCATTGTACATTTTTGACGTAAAATTTTTCGCTCCATTCAAATCTGCCGTCAAAAATAGGGAATTCGATTTTTAAAAATTGTCTTGACCTTGAAATGACCTTCGAAATTGACCTCAAGATCAAAATCAATGATACAGTTAAATGGCCCCCTGTGTCCTGATCAACTTTTGTATGAACCGTTTTTTATGTAGATAGGGTAGTTTATAAGATATTTGAACCTATAGATTAAAATGGGTCACCCTGTATGTAAAAAACGATTCATAAACAACAAAATGAATAAGAATATTTAAATACATACTGATTTTATATACCGATTTTATCTTCATTGAAAACAAAATAACGTTACTGGGAGAAGTGAAGAAATAAATTAGTTAAAATTTGTTGGTCACATTCACACACCCTATTTAGTATAAATATTAAAAAATAATATATTGCGTGACGAGGGTCGAAAGGCAACGATTTGACAGTGAAGGCAGATAACTTTACACTCGTGAAATCGTTGCCTCGACCCGAGTCATGCATACGATTTTTCATCATATCGATAATTGAAATTCGACTTAAGATGCTTTTGGAGCGGTACGACAATCGAGTTTTCTACCCTAGGGAAGAAAATACTTCATCTTGAAAACGAATGAAGATAGGAAGCCGTTTAATGGCTCTAAATGTGCAGTTGAGTGATGCGAGTGCTGTGCAATAATTAAATTTATGATAAAATATTGTTACGCAAGAAATATCATTTTGAATATTTCTGACTTTAATCAGCCTTAGCATGTGGGTGGCACAGCGGGACAAGTGGTAAGAAAAAGTACCCTTTCGATGACAATAGTAACTCTGTTGCCACATCTATTCAGGGGAGTCGGTTTGCTTCTGTAGTGACTATTGTAATCGAAAGGGTACTTCTTGCTATCATTTTTCCCAAAGTGCCACCCACATGCCAAGGCTGGTTAAAGTCAGAAATATTCAAAATGATATTTCTTGCGTAACAATATTTTATCATAAATTTGATTATTGCACTGCACTCGCATCACTAAACTGCACATTTAGAGCCATTAAATGCATTCCTACCTTCATCCGTTCTCAAGATATAGTATTTGTAAATAAATACCCGTAAAATCTAAATGATTGAGGATTTCAGAATTTAAAAAAATGCATTGTATTTAATAATGTTCAAAGAAACTATTGACACAAATTTTGTAGGAAATTATATCGTTGAATTCAAAAGATTTTTAGCTTTTAGATGCTTTTTATTAAACAATTAGGATTTTTTTTGAGCGAGTTGCAATCAAAAGAAGTGAAGGTTCTCGACTTTTGGTCCCAAAAAACCACATAGCTTAGATGAAATTTGTTTTTTTACATATCTTGAATATTGAAGATTATTATCATAGATTTTATACTTTCAATATAAATAGATATTATACTCCAATATCTTGTACATTTAATAGAAGGTATTAGACATTATGCTATTATATCTATAAGTCATATAGTTGAATATCAACATTTTTATATCTACTTTTTTGGAATTCTGTTTTTTAATTGTGAATCTTTTCATGCTCCTTTTGCATAAAATTATTCATGATAAAATAGATTTCTTTTCGATCTTAATTTAAAAAAAAAAAATACTTTTTAATATTTTTTTTTCTTCGCGTTTCGGATTGAACTTGGTATTGGTTTACAGATTGAGATAGATTAAAAAATTGCATCGGTTTGGTTCGGATTGATAATAATTGTTGTAAAGAAATTACAAACTTCAAGGGTTGAAGCAACATTGTTGTTGATTTTCACCTTCCTAATAAATTTATATATTGCTGGTAAAGTCTACAATTCTTCGGACATAAGCGTTAGAAGCACAATCCAAGATTCAGTTTCACATTAAATTGCCCTCCCCCCCCCCCCTACCGCCCTTAAGTTATAAGGCGAAGTTATTGATAGAACCTTTTTCCATAGATGGGGTCAAAAGTTTAAAAAATTATTTCATTTTGTTTCTTCAACAAATAACATTAGTTACTGAATATAAATATTGTTTGTACACCTTTTACCCATGTAGAAAATTAGCGAGGAACTATTCGTGGCCAGGATAGACGACCTGACCGCAAATGTGGCGCTGTCAAGTATGGTCAAATGCTAGTCTGGAGAAGCTAATCTAGCGCTAGTCAGTTCATTTTACCTATTTTTTAGAGTTCATTTTTTATTTTTGATACTTTTAGAAACACCCTGGCTCTTTTTAGAAATGTATACAAAAATATTTGGACGAGAGAGACACTTCTAATTTTGTGTGGTATGTCGAGTTAGCTAGTACCCGATTAGCGCCCCAAAAGACTGACTAGATAATAAAAAAAAAAATCTTTTTCTTAAATTTTAATTCTTAATTTTAGATGCTTTTAAACACCCTGGCTATTTTTGGCCCGAAAAGACCTTCTAAATATAGTCTGCCCGATAATTTTCTACACGGATATCAAGATAGTTTCAACTCTCTAAATTTGAATCAATGAGATTTCACTGCTCATCAGTGAAAATCCTTATTTATTTGATTTAGTGACCCATTTCTAGCTATTTGTATCAGTATGAGATTGTGTTGCAAATCAGTGAAAATTCTTACTGGTTTTATCCATTGACCCATTTCTCACTGATTCAAGATTAATTATTAATCTGATTAATTTGTTTATAGCATATTTTGCTGATATTCGTATAATTATTTATTTTTCAATCATTTAAACGATTATCCTTGCGGTGGCTCATGAGTGCCTTCGCCATCAAAATGGCCTCAATTTCATTGAAAGATTTTTTTGGCTCAGTAGTAATGGAATACACTAAGGTCAATCCATTTCCTGACTATCAGAGTTGTAGAGGGGTTTAGCGATTTTGATTAAACTTGGTTTAACTTTCGTGTTGGATGATTTAAATTTTTGGTTAAAATAGTTTTCCAAAATTTAACAAATTCAGGGAGTTACAGGATATTGAATTTTAAGACCCGACTTTGTTTAAAATACCATATCTCCCAGACAGCTGATTACTAGTTTAGACTAGTGTAGCGTATAATTTATAGACATTTTTAATGCAATTCAAAAACAAACCAAAATTCGCACAGGAGCTAAAAATTAAATTTTGATTCAATTTGTTTCTCAAAAGCGTAATTTTAAGTATTTCTTAAATACTCATATTTTGATTCTTAATCATTTTCTGTTTTTATTAAGAAAAGATGATGGAGACTCTTTAACTTTCGGAGATATTAAAATTTTAGAGCAGCTGCGTGGCTGCATTAAACAGAGACACAGTGAGGCGAAATCAAATAAAAAAGTTCAAAATAAGTTTTAGAACGCAATTTTGAATTGATTTTTTTATTCTTCTTTTTTAATGTATAATGAAATTTAGAATTGACATATATAGACGATTCTTGAATTGTTATTGTTTATTATTATTATCATCATTAAAATATGTTAATGCAAATAACGAAAAAATGTTAATTCCTTCCTTTTTCTTCTGTCTTTTGGTAAACAACCTTCCTACTCTCATTATCTCTTGGATTTATTTCGCAGGGGTGTGTACAAGCGAAAAAAGTGTTTTTTTCCTTGCGCTTTCCTAAATTATATTGCCAGTAAGTTCCAGTTGTTTGTTTATAAAATTAACAAAGAATATCAAATGACAAATTTTTGTTACCAAAAGCTTTACTGCTTTGATCACTTAACAATAGTTAAGATACAAATTATTTCCTTTAACTTCTAAAACTCCTTACTGGGCTTTTTTATATAATTTGTTTATAAAATTAACAAATGATATTGAATGACACATTTCTATGATCCTTCTAAGATACCTTGTCGACAAAATCAAATCATTTTATCGCCAAAATTTTACCTTAAAACGAACAATTGTTATCGATTGTTTGTTTTGAAAGTTATATTTTGGTAATAGAATTACTTTCTTTTATTAATTTTTTATTCAATATCATTTGTTAATTCTATATACAAATTATATTTGAAAAATACCCAATGTGGATTTTTAAAATTAGGAAGAAATAATTTGTGTCTTAATTATTATTAAGTGTTGAGAACAGTAAAGCTTAGTAATAAAAATGTATCATTTGATATTCTTTGATAATTTTATAAACAAACAACTGAAACTTACTGGCAATATAATTCAGCGAATATTAAGAAAAAAACTATAATTCTGTGACTATAGATGTCCACAGTATATATTTTTTATATAATATATTTATATCATCTTTTATATCATTTTTTTACAAATAGTATTGAGATCAAGTATCATCATGTCGATAAAGGCAAGTAATATAATGTCAACTGTTTGATATTTTACTTTGTTTTTAACATATAATATTACTTATCAATCCTTTTTTGCTTGGGCACACCCCTGTGCATTAAATTCAAGAGATACTCAGAGTAGGAAAGTTTGTTATCAAAAGATAGAAGAAAAAGGAAAGAATCAACATTTGTTCGCTATTTGCATTAACATACAATTTTAAACAATAACAATTCAAAAATCGCTTGCGCACGTCAATTCTAAATTTAATTCTAAATTTATCTAAAAAAAAACTAAATCTAAAATCAATTAAGAATTGCGTTCTAAACATTGTTTTGAACTTTCTTATTTGATTTCGCCCCACTGTGCTTGTCATTATGCGTGGACTTCGAGGCTACTTGGCTGCACTAAAAAATTAATATCTTGAAAAGTTAAAGAGTGCGTATGAATTTTTTTTTGAATAAACGCAGAAAATTATAGGAAATCAAAATATTTATATCGAACAACAATTGATTTTTCTTAAATGGATTGAAAATGCATATAAATTATTCGCTAAACCCAAAAATCATTGAAATCCAATCAGCGGTTTGGAAGATATAGTGTTTAAAAAAAATCGTGTTTCAAAATTCAAAATACTACCAAGTACCATTAAAATCGCTAGACCCCTTCCCCCTACCCCTACAACTCTATTCAGGAAATGGATCAACCCACTAGTTAGAAACAGCTATATAGGATTTCTTTCATCATCAGCCATTACAATTTCATATCTCTCTACATTTGACTCGGTTATAACATAAAAAAAGACTCTATCGATCCAAAGGATTAATATGACCCAACGCAAGGATAATTGTTTAAATTATTAAAAAATAAACAAATGTACGAATATCATCATAATAGGCTTAACTTTTTTTCTGAATAACACATTAAAAAGTGGTACAAATTGAATGATACTCTCTCATTTTGAATCTATGAGATATGGGTCACTGAATTAAATGTAAGTAAGAATTTTTACTGATTTACAACATAATATCACTGATTCAAATAGCTATAAATGAGCCACTGAATCAAATAAGTAGGGATTCTCACTGGTGCTCATTGAAATCTGACTAATTCACATTTAAAAAGTACAGATGCGTAGAAATAATATAAATTATATAAACAAACAAAATTTAAAATACTAAAGTTGGATTTTTTGTAACGGTGTAACCTGAAAATCGGAAAGAAAATAGAAAATGTTGGAGTCTACTTTGCTAGATAAGTAGA